>JAZGTI010006183.1:0-23896 GCA_036877585.1 Botia kubotai | reverse complement strand
GATTTTAGATGTTTAACTGCTATTTGGAGAATTGGGATCGCTAGACGAGGACTTAATAAACTCATTTTTGTGAAGTTAGACCAAAATTGACAGCTTAGCTTGTGTTCATTCTGACTCGGCAAAGGTCAAACATGCGGTTGCTAAGGTCCACTGAGTGGTTATCATCATTGCTGTGGAGTTTATAGGGTGTTCTTGGTTTTCCCTGTGGCATTCCTATGTTGCTACAGTGTTGTGGATGGTTGCTATAGGTGGTTGTTTATAGGCCCGTGTCTAAAGCCCACCTGAGGTCACTGTGATATTCTCGTCCCTATATATTTACCCAATTTATTGTCCGCCAGGTCAAAATCATAAATACAAACTAAAGTTTTGATTTAAATTCATCTATATACAACAGTTGGGCAAACAATATGAATTGACCCTCATTTGTCTCCAGACCCATCATACATTTCATAGCAGTTTTCTGCAACAACAGGCCACAAACCTTATTGCACTTGAAATAGGTTTGCCAATGTAATGATGTCAGTTGAGAGACGCTACAGCGTGTGATTGCTGTGCGCCGATGTGCGTAATATCATGCAAAGCATGATGGGATGGATAAAATAAGCACTATTAATCCAGACTGCCCTAAATGAGAGAGAAAGAGCGAGCAAGCGGGAGTTTTTAAAGTCGTTTTGCTACAGGAAGCTGTCACAGAGATTTACTTTCGTTCCGTTTGCTGTTACATCTTTCTCCCATAAACCCCTGCGACCCCAGAGACAAACTCACTACGCCTCCATACCCTAAATAACTACAGATTAAAATTTTACACACTCTCTCTCTCTCTCTCTCTCATGTTCTGACAAAGAGCAATGTTGACCTGTCAGCTTCCATCTCATCTGTGAGCAGAACGTCACTGTGCCATCTACTCGCAGTAAACACAAACACACACTCACAAATATATTCAGACACACATAGGTACTTACACAAGAGCTCATTATTCTTTACACATGCTAAACACACACACACACACACACACACACACACATACATCTACAAAAACGTTTTAATACAACCAGACAAAACAGATATAATTATTTGGATTGTGTATTATACAGGAGAGTTTGTAGTTCATGTAATGGCACAGAACAGATACGGTTTAAAGGTTTGGTAAAATAGCAATAAATGCAACAAATGCAGCAATACTTAGTTGTTTGTGTTTAATTTTCGTCGTGATAATTTTGTGTTATTTATTTGTAATTTTGTAAAACAACTGAAGCTGGCTAAATTGCTTTCCATCAAAATAACATTCCAAAAGAATAAGCATAAAAAATGAATAATAATAAATATTTGTTTATCAACCTAGCATCTGTAATAATACTGTAGGCATGGCCATTTTTAAACATAAAAAGTCAAGTACAGTAAGGCTGTTGTAGTCGGTTTTAAGTTGCTTTACGTTGTGCTAAAGAAGTTCGTAAAATCACAGTATGGCACAGCCTCTGCTGGTTTATTGTTGGTCATATAGTTGGTCATATTTCAGATTGTTGAAAACAGATGTAGTTTTGTGAGACTGTTTTGATCAGATTGTGAAGCGAGTTTGACCCAGTTCACACCTGTATTTAGTGCTTTTAACTGGTTCACTTGAAACTGATTTTAAACGGATGTGAAGATGCTCACAGTTAGAAAGTTGTGGAGGTTAGTGAATGTGAGACATTTGCGCGAAGCTACATTATTCAAATGACGGCGTTATTTCTTACAGAGTCCTTCTGACCACTATCACTGTCCTTTTTAATACAGACTATAGATTTATAGACGATGAGAGATCTTTATGTTTAATTTATCACCGCTCTTCTCCTCCTGCTCTCTTCTCACTGTCTGTATTATTTATTTATTTATTGTAATCTTAAAGATGAAAGAACGGATGATTTTTGCCCTTAAGTGTAAACAGAACTGGCTGACGACATCAATATCCACAAACCTAAACAAACAGGGTGAGCGGTAAACTTCACAAAAGTGCCTCTTCAGCATGACTACATTGTGACCAATTAGATGACAAATAACATAAAAATCGAGGTGAAGTGAATCCAAAATCATTTAACAGCTCGCACTGTAAACTGGGAGTGAATTTGAATTCGGGTAGAAACTCCGTTCACACACAGATTAAATGTGACGTTCAAATGAAGTTAACTCTGCTGGGACACCACTCTGCTCTGTCGTTAAAACAAAAATGCGACAATAACAAACTCAATAAAACACGAGTACACGAGAAACAAATAAGCGCTGGAGACACAGAAAGCGTTTTAGGGTAAGGGACATAACCTTAAAACAAGATGACTGTGTGTGTGGAGAGATTGATTGCTCTGCTAGTTTCGAAACATTCTCAATTTTTCTTGTTTCAGCTCAATAACAATAAAAACAGAAAGTCTTCAGATAAATAAGTGCTTGTCTCTTATCTCGATCAGGAAGATATGGCTATTCTCCTTTATGTTTACTGTCTTTTGTGCGTCACACTCATCTTTTCGTGGTTCATTACTTCTTCTGTCAATGGCTTTAATTTTCCACTTGTATGCCCTGATACACAGTGAAGGACCAGCACTGGGTGTCCTTATAACTGCCTGTCTAAAAATATGAAACACAGCACATACAGCTGAGCATAAAATATTTGTGTGTGATGATGGGAGGGGGCAGGGTTATGTTGGTAGCAAAATTGTCCCGGTAGTTAGTTAAATCTGATAGAAACCTTTTTATGGTGGTATGGTACAAATGATTCATAAAGTAAATATTGTTTTGTATAAGGTTCAAAAAATGATGGTTTCTTGCAGGTAGGTTTAGAAGAGACTGGGGATGGTTGTCACACAGAGGTCAAAATGAAACTTTTAAATGTCTTTTAAATTATAAACTTTTATAAATGTCAGGGCAAATTCACATTTTTAATTTTATGCACTTGATTAATTAAAACGTCTGTTGGCCAAAACATTTCGATATTTTTGCATTACTTATACATTTGCTTACAGTTTTAAAAATCAAGTATTGTTTTTATATCTGTTTGCCAGTTTGATGGCAGATTCTTATTGTGACAACACGCCCCTGTTAGGAGCAAGAGGTCCCATGGACAATAGCAGAGGAAATAATCTTAGATTATTGTTGCTTGTTAAAACTTCAATACACTTGTTTACATACAAATTACCTTATTGAACAAAAAAACAATAGATAAACCATAGAAGTCTACAGTATGTGTTCATTTAGATGGCTAGGTAAATGATGTGTGAGAGCGCATTAGTTTAGTATGTCTGGGAAAGCATTACGCAGTGCTGTCACGGTCTGTCTTTAAACAGTTATTGCGTTTAAAAGCGAGCGAACGGGTGTGATATGCAGTGAGACAGGTGTTAGCAGAGAGCGACCGAATGAGGCATGAGGTGAGACGCGTGGGTCAAGGAGAGGAGCAGGAGAGACAAATATTCTCACCAACATGCATGATTAGGATTAATTCAGAGCAGATCTGATAAACACACACAGACACACATTCGGCATCGACCTCTCGGGCTGGGAAGAGAGAGAACAGCGAGCCTCTTTCCTGCTTAACTTGTCACATCGTATCCACGCTGATGCGGGGGGGAGGGGTCAGGGTTGGGGCGTCGCCTCGGGGCTCGTCGCCGAGCAACAAAAGACCACTCAGCTCGCGTTAGCCCTCCCGTCGTCCAATCAGGAGTGACGGAACTCGGGCGCGGTCCGCTGCTAGCCTTCAAATGCTAAGTGCTTCATTAGCCACCTTTCATATCGCCGTCGCCCCCGGCAACCCACTTTACACTCGCCATCCCTGGGAGCGCGGCAAAACTTCAGACCGCCGTCAGGCCACACACATGCGCTCGCACGCTGTCATCAGTGAATCTGGTGGTTTGAGGAAACGCTCACAGTCACACCATCACAACACTGAGTTCATCATGCGTGCGCGTGACAGCGGAGTACAGTGTGGATTTGTTGTTATGTGTGTGTAATGCGGTTAGACGTGTGTGTGGCCTGAAGCTCAGCAGATGCCTGAAGCTTCTGCTGTCAGAATGGAAAGATCGGCTGGAGAGAAACAGGAGAGAGGCAGGGCTGTGTGTGTGTGTGTAAGTGTGTGTGTGTGTTTCCTGTCCTGCTATCTTCCTCTCGCTGTCCTCCTCTTCCTCACAGTGACATGAAGAAACCACGCACACACGTTTCACACACTGTGGACAATTCTGGCACATCAGACTAATAAGAAGTCAAACGAACAAAAAGCACTACAGTACTTTATTTGGTAAAGTAGTGCTTGTTTTTACAAACTGAGGGACGTGTTAAAATCATTGTCTGTGGGTCAATCAACAGCAAGTCACAGATAACTAGTACTGAACCAGCCTGGAAATTAAATGCAATGGTTTCTGGGTAATTTGTCAAAGGTTTGTGCTCATTTATTTGTGTTTGTGTGTTTATATAAGTACTGTTGACTGGAAAATAATTCATATTTGTTCAAAGCATGTAACAGGTCCAAACATAAGGGTGTGTGTGCGTTTGAATATGTGATTTATAAAAAACATTACGTCTATGGAGTCCTCATAAACCACATTTGCCAACTTGTGTATGTTCTTGTTAATCTACTATGGTGACCAAATGTCAGTTTGGACAGTATAAAAGTAATTATGTCTATGGAAAGCCCCCACAAAGCATACAACTTTGCGTGGGGGGTATTTGTGTGTGTGTGTGTGTGTGTGTGTGTGAGTGAATGAGTGGGAGAATCAGTCGTACTGTATTCCCAGGGCTCCCTCTAGTGGACTGATTGTATCACAGCTCAAACTACAATTTTATTGTCGCCCACGTAGGCCTTCATATATACACATATATGTTTAAGTAGCTAAACGTATCTAAATTATGTCACAATAGATTATTACTTTAAGGTTAAATAACAATTTTCTTTTACTTTATTTATGAATCATTTTTAGTTATAGTCAAACTGTACACAATTACAGAAATACACGCACACAGTACTGTAAGCACACAGTTAAATTTATACACTATATGTGATGTGTTCAAATGTCTATTTTGTATGTGTTTGGTGGCATGTTTCATTACATGTGTGTATTTGTCAGTGTGTTTATATTTTTGTGCACGGGTGTATGTATTAGTTTGTGTGCGTGCTATTGTGTGTGTGTGTGTGTGTGTGTGTGTCACTCTGTTCCCTTGTGTTGGCCTGAGGGCACCTTCACTTCACAATTAATGGAGAGAGTCTCAGGGGAGCTGCAGTCTCCCTCTTTAACATGAAATCTTCCTCTCCCTTTCCCCCCTCACCTCCTCTTCTCTTTTCTCCTCCCTTCACCTCCTATCTTCTCGTCCTCTCCTCCCCTCTTCCTCACCTCTTCTTCTCTCTACCGATCTTCGTCTCTTGTCTTGTCATATTTTTCCCTCTCACCTCTTTTCTCACTGTCTCTCATATTTTCTCTTCTCGTATGTCTATAATATTTCTCTTCTCTTTTTCTCTACATTTTCATCCTGTGTGCTGTTTTCCTGTAGGCCGTGTGTGTGTGTTTTCTGCCCTATAAGACTGAACGTGTGTTAGTTTATTAAAGCACAGGAGAAACATCCTTTGGTTTATTCAGATGAAGATGTGCGCACATCGTACAGACGGATCTCCTCAGAGCAGAAATATACGCAGGGAACGTTTGATATGGAAAGAAATAAGGAGAACTCCTCTTTAAATGATTGCATCACCTTTTCTTCCACTCAGTTTTCTCTATCTCTCTTTCTCTGTCTCTCTCTACCTCTTGATATCTTTTTAAATCCGGAGAGAACTGAGGATTTCATTTCTTCCTCCATATGCAATCATCATCAAACACACACACACACACACACACACACGCGCGCGTTGTCTCAGTCCCAACGACATTTTCGATCACCTCGCACGGTCTCACCTGTGTCATCAATTAGAGGCTCTCTCTGCACAATGCATTATGGGAAAGAGTTTGAGCTGTCAGACATCATGAAGCGATATCACACACACACATGCGTGCACACACAGCAGGAATAATGTGAGGCATCTACAGTGTCAAGCATTCTGTTTAATGTGATTCTCTCTCTAGTACTCAGCGTGTGTAGCTTCCACTGCTGCTGTTTATCATACAATAATACAACAAGTGTGTTTTTGAAGTGTGACTGCTCTGTGCAGTCGTGCAGTCAGAAGGGGACGACGTGTCGCTGATCATAAACTCATTTCACTTATTCTAAGGAAACCGCAGCTTGTTAAGAGAGATTGTTTTACCTGTATTTGACCTGCAGCTGGTTAGTTTAACTGAGTTTCTCTTGTGGTCGGATCTTTGGCTGCAGCAAAGATTTATACATAGAAGGAGGCGTCTGACATGAACAATCATAGTTTAAATTGAATATTAAATATACTTTTTACTCGGTCATAATCTATACGTAAAAAGTGCTGTTTACATGAATGTTATTTCCTTAAGTCTTTGCATCCCTGACCATACAGATATTTAGACCTGGAATCTTGAATATTATAGTTGTGGAGTGTTGGGAAGCTACTTTTAAACTGTAGTTTGTCAAACTACAAACTAATTTTTTTTAACTTATTTTTAGTTAAAGTACAGTACATCTAAAGTAGCCTTAAACTACTAAACAGTGATTAACTGAAATTACTGATATCTGTGAGTATCTTTAATACTTTAAATAAAACAGGAACATTCTAAGACAGGTTGATTATTTGTTTACTGCTTCTGCTTGCTCAAGTTTAAAGTTATAAAATAAAATATGGCGTAAAAACAATGATGTAGCGTTACACTGTTACTTGTTGCATAGATTAACTTAACTGAGATATTGTTACACTACTAAAAGTTACATTACTGAAAAACTCACATGGTATTATTTTGTAACACTCTCGGAATTTAAATTCTGGAAAGAGATTCTCTGAATTTATAGCATATTCACAATGAGTTTAATGTCTGCCCAGCATTGATTAATATGTGCCCAGCATTGATTAATGTGTGCCCAGCATAGCATTGATTGTGTCCCAATTCATCCTCATATCAGACCAGTATTGTTGTGTTATCTTTCTGACTGCTTGGTAAGTCTTTATATCATCCTGTCAGGTTGTTCCTGCAGTTAAACAGTGTGTGTGTTTAAACTCAGACTGATGGAGGCTTGAGGGAATTCGCTTATGGCTTTTGCCTGTAACCTTTTTATGACACCAGGTTTTGGTTTAAGCATATCTCACCTGTGACGCTGCATTTTAAAAATGAGTTTTAAGCCGAGCATTTTTCGTTTACAACAGTTTAGTTTCTAGATTACCTTCTCCAAACTGGGAGGTGTCCTGAATTTTCACACAGCATGTGTAAAAAAGGAATGTTGTCTCTGTAGTGAGCGATACGGTCTGTGCTGCGTAATTAGAATATCGGCCCTTGTGTTATGACTGGCTTCTTTGAGCAAGCTCACCTGTGTGCTTCCTGCTCATTAGCATTCTCATGCATATTAATGAGGAGCAGAGGCACAGCATGCCCTAGCTTGGCCGCAGGGCATCATGGGAGATTACTTGCATGAGTAATCCCGCTGGCTGGAGTTGGTCCAGAACTCCACAGCTGTCCGTCAAAGCGCAGGCGGGCAGAAGGGCATCTGGGTGTGGCGGGGCAGGGCAGTAAAGGGCTAACGTTTAGCATGGGCTTAGCATTAGATCAACAGGGACAAAATTAACTTCCTCTTGCATCCTAATGAGATCATTTGTTGTTTTTTGTTCGTTTTGCTGATTAGCTTCGATTTAGTTTCGGAATCTGCACTTTAAATATCTGAATATAAAGTGTTTCTCCTGGAAAAGTTCTCGTGTCTTAAAGCGCACAGTTTTATTTTCCTGCCAACCTCAGGGACCTGTTGAGATCTCTGGTTCATTAGCGCAAGAATCCGGTGCAGAACATGCGTGTTACAGCACGTAAGTCTCCATTTTCTTTGACCTCAGAGACCTTTCCGAGATCTCAGATTCATTAGTGCAGAATGCCGAGTGCAGAAAACACGTTAGGCCTCATTAATCATATCACTGGGATTTCAAATTAGATTAACTGTTATTTCCACTACGTCTCTTGACCAACCAGAAAGTCCCAGCTCATGCAGTATGCAAAGAGATTGGACAGAATGTTTTTTGGAGGAAAACTTCTGGCCCTTTCACATGACTTGTCAATAATCCCCAATGTGTCTTTATGCAGAGCATCAAGCTAGAGGTTTACCCCTGTTACCCCTGCTGTTGTGTTGTATACAGGTCAAGTGCCATTCAAATGTTTTTAACTTTGACCCCACTTGATGATGCTGTGTCTGGCTACAATGACCGTATGATCTAGCATTTCCAAATGCACAGTATGATTGTGCTGTACACTTGACATCACAAAGACTGTATGTTTCTGAATGGCATAATTAACTATAACCTCAAATTCAGGTTTGCTTCTGTTCTATTATGTAATTTTCACAATCCAGTCATTTCTAACAGGTTAACCTAAGCAGTTCCCCTTTTTGCTCTGTTAGTATTTAGTTTCACTTATGTCAGATTACCAAAGTAAACAGGTTGTAAAAGATGTTTCGTGTCGACCAGCTTTTAAGTGTCCTGCAGGTCTAAACACTGTTCAGTTTTCATTTTAGAAGTGGTTGTTGAAAACACAAATTTAATAACATTCGGAGACGAGAATAATTATTTAAATGAGAGGAACAGTAAAAGGCCGGTTTCGAATGTTTTTATTTATTATTATTTATGTGTAGTACAGAAATGAGATTCCTCATTTGGTGAAAATAAAAATGTTTGGAATCAAGTGGTTTACGGTTCTAGAGAAACCGTATAATTTTGTCCTGTTCCAGCACTTTGAACTGTATTAGTGTTTTTACACCATCAAACATGTGAAAGTGTAGTTCAAGTGTGTGTGTGTGTGTGTGTGTGTGTGAGAGAGAGTATAGTTGGGTTCAGATACTGTGTGAATACTAATTGAGCACTCTTGGCAGGTCAGAGTCCCTCTCCTCTCGACATTTACCCATCTGCAGTACAACACATGTGCGCACACTCTCTCACACACACAGCTCCTGTGGATTACCTAGGCCGCAGGACAGGGCCGTTTCTATGGAAACCTCATAGCAGGCCGCATGCGTTAACCACCATACACCTCTTGTAAAGTGTCTTGTCTAGCAGTGTGTGTGTGTTGGGGTTTGAATATGTGGTTTACGAGGACACAGATGTGAATAATGGCGTGTGAAATGTGTATAACAAGGTGTCGATTTAAACATGATTTACAGGGACTTAGGTTTAGAGGTATGGGGAATAGTTTGTATAGTATAAAAAACATTACATCTATGGGTCCTCATAAACCACATATGCCTGTGTGTGTGTGTGTGTGTGTGTGTGTGTGTGAGAGAGAGAGAGAGAGAGAGAGAGAGAGAGAGAGAGAGCGCAGTGGTGGTGGATGGCTTACACACAGGCCTGTCATTCAGATAATTCAGTATGCAAAAAGATACCACAAATACAAACACACCTTAAGCTTCATGCGGGTGTAAAACGTAATACTACATTTGTCATATATAAGAACAACAGGTACTTCTTATGTATATTTACACATTATTTTGACATTAGGCCACATAACAGATTACAATAATTACAACATTATGAAATACAAACATTTTC
This sequence comes from Botia kubotai, assembly GCA_036877585.1. Classification (NCBI taxonomy): domain Eukaryota; kingdom Metazoa; phylum Chordata; class Actinopteri; order Cypriniformes; family Botiidae; genus Botia; species Botia kubotai. Next base: position 14,259 of record JAZGTI010006183.1, on the reverse strand, counting down.
TAAATGACAAAATTCAAAATTTGCTGTGGAATAGTTTGTAATTACACAATGTAATTGTAGTGTTTTATTAACATGCATGTGAGAAAGATATTTACTGAAAATGAGGGGAAATCCAACACATACAACCTGTACAATTGTATCATAATACTGAAGCAATAAATGTCATGTGACATTCATGATGACAGTAATAACAACAGAAATGAGGTTTTATTTACACGTGCGTAAATCAAACACTAAAAATCATTCTCTCACACATGTCTGCTGGTCATGACAAAAGATAATTACACTTTTAGACATTGGATGTGTAAAATGGTATGAACTTCATATTGTCTGTGTGAGTTTGGGTGTATAACAGGGTATCTGACATTGTGTGTGTGTGTAGGTTACTATTTGATTGACAGGTGAGCAGAGTCTCACTGCTCTGGGCTTCATAATCAGCAGCTTTATTCCGAGCACAAAGGATTGTGGGAAGAGCAGGATGAGAGGAGCCGAGAAGTGCAGAATAGTAAAATTCCCGAAGGAGAGGAGGGGTTGCCGTCTCTCCTTTGTTTATTTCTTTGCTTGCCTTTGAACAGGTTCTTAGTGTGTGTGTTTTGGGGAGTGCAGGTAGTGTATTTGGTGTATTTTTGAGCATGTGTGTGTTTTTGAGAAGATTGTTGCTCTCATTATGACTGATAGATCAAAAGCGCTATTAATTTCTGATCACGTCGTCCCTGACACTGTTGCTCCAGCTGTTCAGTGCTGCTCATGCTGATAAAATGGCCTCTCTGATTGGACAATCTGTTAAGTCAGTCAAACATGTGGGCGTGTCTAGCTGGCGGAGGCTCAGGTATTTTTGTATCAGAGATGCTTTTTCTGAGTTTTGTTTTCTAGTAGTTTTTAAAATCACAACAAAGCTATCGTCAAGTATCATGATTTGTGGTCTTGAAACCTTTCTTTATAGCTTTAGAAACCTTCTGCGTGTTTGCAAACGCACAACACAAGTTCAGTGAGCTTACGTTTATTCATATAGTTATCAACTTGCCAGACTATGTAAGTCCTCAATTGAAATTTGGTACAGTAGCATTTTAATTTGTAGGAAAGGTGTGTGTTAAAAGTCATGCTGTATTTTAGCACTGGACTTGAGCCGATGGTACTGTAGCTCAAACTTTTGTCCTCTGCTGGCTGAGAGGTGCACTGAAGATTTTATTTAAGACGGCGTTTCTCAGAACCGCTGCTAAAACTCATTTTCTTGATCCGCAGGAAGTCGATAGGTTCACTTCTCATTCCTTTCTGCTTTTTCCTTTCTCTCATGGATCTCAACTTAGTATGTTAAGAACGTTCTTCGTCTGTCAGACTGTTCATCCGTCTGTCTGTGGGTCTCTCCTTCCCTTTCTGTCTGTCTGTCTGGCCACAAGTGTCTGTAAGGATGTTACAGTCAGTGCATTTCTGAGTGATTGTTGTTTATTTTACCTTGCAAATAATCTGCAACCACAAAAATCACAAAGCCAGCGGCATCATGGGATTACATTTAGCAACAGAATCCAAAACCTCCTAAATAACAGCAAAGTTTTGTTGTTCGAGCCGTTAAGTCTGGTTTCAAAGTTTTCCAGCTAAAAAAATTCACATTTACAAATGTGACAGCAATGCTCTTTCAGTCTGTCTGTCTGTCTGTCTGTCTGTCTGTCTCCCTCAGTTCTGGTTTTGCGTTTGCTTCTGCTTCAGTATAAGTGATTATCTCTTGTTTGGCTGCTGATTAAGCTCATATCCATAAACAAAACGAGCTCGTTTAACAGATTACAAAGGAATTACACGATCAAAGAGTAAAAGTCAGGATGTATAAGAGAGTGGGAGAGAAAGTGTGTGAGCGAAACGAGGATTGTGTGTGTGTGAGACAGAGAGAGAGAGGGGTACACCTCTTGCCCTGCTATCTGATATCGGAATCCATTTTGTGCTGAATGAACGTAACAGTTAATCCCACCCTCTGGTACAGGCCTGAGGGTCTCTAACTGTCACACACACACAACAGACAAACTGTGGATGTAGTTACATACGTTCAAAGATCAAATTATTTTGTATATTTTTGTATCCACGTATGTTTGTGTAATTATACAGCATGCGAACATGAATACAGACTGACTCTAAATGTCATGATGGTGTATCTGTGTGCGTTCCAGAGGATAAACTAACACACAACACGTACATCAAGAACTGTGATATGACCATTTTTATCTGCCTGAATTGCCATCCTGTTTACTGAGACACAGAGACTTGTTGAATATCGAATGTGCCAGTCTTGTTTAGATACTTTGTGCTAATATTAAATGTTTTTAAACCTTAAATGTTGTTTATAGTTACATAAACACAAGGACATAGAATCTAAGCAACTAGATAGTAACATTATTAGACCGTTTTAATATGGTGCATTAATTAGACAACTAGTGCTGGTTACACACAAGCAGTTTGTATTGTCGTTTGTTTTATTGTCGTTACTATACACGTACTATAAACACAGTTTAACTACAAACTAGTTTAACTACAAACATAAACATTGACTAAACTACAAACTAGCTGTTTAATTAATAGTGTTAATGTGCTAAATAAGCTTGTTAAACGATAAAAGCTGTGCATATCCAGATCTAGTGAGAGCTAACTAGTTAATTAGGTGAAACTGGATTAGCTCTGCTCAGGATTTAAAAAACAGATTAGCATGACAGTTTTAGCATAGTCCAGTTTTTCTCTGTCAAGCCCATTAGATATGAAAACAAGCAGTTCATTTCATTTAAACCAGACTTTCCTCACTGTAGGCCTTCTTCTGGTGAATATAATGAAGTATTGATCCATTACAGTGTCTAAAATCCGATGTAATCTGGTTTTTGATTGGCACTCCACAAGCTGTCCCATTAAAACAAGGAATATTCTGAAACTTTGCAATGATCCCAAGCACATCGAGGACATTTACATTAGGAGGGATGTGATTGTAGTGAATGTAGAGACAAACACTGATGGAATGATGATGCTGGTGAGTTACAGTTCTTTAAAATTGGACAGAGAGTCACACTCAGAAGTTTGGGGAGTTCAGCAGACCGTAATGGGCCTTTGACTCGGAACTAATGAACAAATGAGATGGAAAGAAATGATGACAGAAGTTAAAGACTCTGTCGATCAACATATGCTTGTTTTACAAACGTTTACTTGAATTTGTCAAAAATAACATTGTTTATTCTTCCTCAAGATAAACAGACATGTTTTGTGCTTTAATTTACCATTAATGTGTTTATATATATATTAGTTCTTATTATTAACTAATTTATTAGGAGCTGAGAAAATTTCTCAGGCTTTCATTACATTTTGTGACTGTAAATGTTTTTTTTTATATAAATGATTGTTCTTAAAGTTGATCTTAAAGTTATCAAAAAACATTCTTGCAGTAAAAGGTATTAGAAGTTTTTAACGTTATATATCATATACCAAAAACGTTATTGTTAAGTTGTTAGTGGAACGTTTTAATAACGTTACAGAATTTAAAAATGTTTGAATAACGTTTTGATGACCAAGCAATGACGTTAATACAATGCCTAAAAACTGTTTTGAACGTTAAATAACATTGTAACGTTTTGTTACTTGATGGAAAGGTTACGGAAACGTTCTTACAACCTAAAACTGTTGGCTGGGTTTGCGGGGGTATGTTGTCGTGTAAACGCGTTATTTTACCGTTATTTTGGCAGATTGGTCGTTTAATTAGCGCTCATTTTTGCTCGCATATGGCACGTGTCTGGATTTCAATTAATTTTTAAGATTCAGTTCTGTTCACTCAAGGACAAATAACACACGGTCGGTCACTGATGTTCATTTAATGACTTTAAAGTGACATTATCTGTTAGTTTGTCGGAACACCTAATTTGTCTCTCATTTTGACGTTTAGGAGAACAAATGTTATTAGAAATTAGGGTTTAGGTCATTTCGTGTGTTTTCTACGCAGAATAATAGCAGTTTATGTATTTACAGTCATCCACTAACCATGTAGGCCTATTGATTCTTTTGTAGATTCTAATGAAAAGAGCTCCAGCCATGCCTGATAGTGTTTATGTATAGATGTATATATTATGCACATATTTTTATTCCAATATGAATAGATAAATATAATTGCATTGTATAAACCTAGGATAATGCCATGTTTTAATGCTGTCCTTTACAATTTGTCATAGCCAAAATTGTGTAACGTTCACGTGATCATACAGTTTTGTCGAACATTTTTCGAACATTTTTAACACCGAATGAAACTGAAGGAATATTTATTCTATAATTAATTTAGTGCACATCATTAAATACACCAAACACACCACGCGCTGAAACTGACGCGGTGCCCCTCCCCCTGCAGATCTATTAGCATATAAAACTCTGTGTGTGTGCTAAATGTAGGTCACATCGATGAGGACTGCGCATACTTTGTAATTATAATTATCTGGTAAACACCTTATTCCTTGTTTTTCAGTGTGAGGCTGGAGAGCCGTTACTAAACGGACGCCGAGGCCAGATTGAGCTTCACACGTCGTCAACTTGAACTATTTTCATTTGGTCGTTTGTCAAATAGACAATGAAAGACAAACGTCATAGCCAATATGATGATTTTCCCAAAGTGCTTAAAACATCAAACTCTTCTTGAGCTGGATGAGAACTGATTTTTCTCTTTATATAAATGCAAATAGTTTATGATGGCGTTTCATCACGGGTCCCATTAAATGCAGGCCTTCTTAAAGTAAAACTAAAATAAATGCGACGTAAACTTTTAGCATGACCGAAAATGAGTCTTTTTACGAATTGAAGGTTAATAACCTTCAGCAGTCATAGTTAACCACTTTTGTTTGAGTTAAAATAGCTTATTTATTGATCTCTAGTTTAATTGACAAACTGACAAGCTGGACGAACGCATCCCACATGGAAATCTGAGGCCAGCAGTGTTTTTAAATTGTAATGCAAATGTTGTGCATCTTAAACTTTTGAGTGACTGTCATAACGCTGGCTAAAGATGATCTTGAACTCTTGTAATGGTGGTGAAGGATTCCGTTGTTTCAGAGTGACCAGTAGCTGGTCTTCCTCTAATTCGCTCTGATTATTATTGTTGCTGCTCCAAATGACAGTTCTGATGAGTTGGTAACAACCAGCTGCTGTCCACTGTTTGTGACGCTTTTAATCCAGTGTTAAATCAATTAAAGCCAAACTGTACCGGGATAGACACCTCCTCTAAAGTTTCATTTTGCATCTGTTATTTTTATTTTTCGTTTTCTATAGATTGCTGGCGGATTTATGCGGCGGAACCATCCCGAGGAAGATCCAGACCGAACAGATGGACTCGTACCCTGACCAGTACAGCGTGCATATGCGCGTCCGCTGCTGTGCGCGTTAAACCCTATTAAGACCGTCTACCGTGCAACTGGTGCCTCGCTCAATCCCGCGAGCTCTCGCAGACTACACAAGCTTCTAATCCCTCACGTGAGAGGACGGGCTCTCTCGCGCTCACATCGTGTCATTTACAGCCTGCCTGGAGGCCTTATAATATAAAACGAGACCGTGTTATTTCATAAGAGCCTCCTGTCACTATTTAGCCAACGCCTGGAGAGCTTTAAAGTCCACTTGAGCACAACAACCACTTCATTTTATTCATGCATTTTAATTTATGAACCATTTTCATAACGCGTTTTAACTAGTGTCGAGTAATGCTTTCATTGCCAGTTATAGGATTTAATATGCCATGTTGATGTTACGTGACAGGCGTTAGATTATTATATTAGCACGTTGCCGTTTGTAAAATCGTAACAAAAATCGTTTTTCTTTTTGTTTCATTTGCTTTGGAGAGAGAGAATTAGGTAGGCCTGAAAGCTCAGTGTGTCTACGTGAGAAATATGAACCGTTTTATGTCGCCCATTAAATGAAAATAAAACGAGGCTTCCCTTATCTCACGTTGTTTTCCGAGTGAAACATTTATGAAGGTGAATACGTCAGTTTATGTGTATGTTTGTGAGAGGACCCTCCCTTTGCGAGAAACACCGGGCGCTCGAGGCGTCTCCGTCCGCCCTTCTCATGCACGAGGGCGCGAGCCCGCGGTGATGGCGGTAATTTGGGTTAAATAAGGGGAGCATCCGCTTTTAAACACTTAAAAAACGCCAAACCTCTCACATACTCAAAACCTTAAGACTCGAGCGTTTTGTTGCTGGGAAGGGAGGAGACATTCAGAAACAGTGAGAACAAGGTGAATGACTGGGAACGACTTAAACACCCACACACACACACACATTAGTGCACATGAGCTTCTCATTTACTGTTTGTTAAACTTCATTATCTGTTCTAGTTTGCTCGAAAAAATGGTAATTATGACAGTTAGCCGGTAGGAACTTTATAACAGGCTGTGAGTGAGATGGGTGTCCGTGTATTTCATGCACCTGTGAGGCTCATAAAACGTAAATTTGACCGACAGGCTGTTTTGAGCAATGACCCCCCACGCGTGACCCACTCATCCTAAACGCGCAAAAAACACCTTCCAGCACCTACTGTCAGTGTGCAGCTACGGTTAGCGGTGAAAACAGAAGCGATAATAAACGTTGATTCGTTTCCTAGAAGATTAAACCGAATCAAAAATGACCACAGGAAAAGGAAGTGGTTAAAACATTACTAAACTATATTTAAAATATTAGATGGATTAAAAATCGTTTTCTGTTAATTTATATACAACCGAATACAAAATGTTTATATAAAATAATATACGATGCTACTCAAATATTTATATTCAAATATGTGAAAATGTGTTTAAAGAATTCTTATATTACAGATTCTTTTGCGGTTAAATTTGAGCAACATCCTGTTTTCAAATTTTCGATTAAATAGGTAAATGTATTCCTGTTGTGTTAATATCTAAGAGAAACTGAAACGAAATATTCATTTCAACGTTGTATTTAAAAGGTATTATTATTAATAATACTTGGTTTCGTACAGATTATCGTTCAATAAAATAAAACCGATTAAAAGCATATTATGAGCAAATCGAATAATGGAGCAGAACGTTTAATCGTGCAGTCAAAATTACAATAACACGGTACGTTGAGTTCAACTTACGTGTTGCTGAAAAAATCCGAAAAGGAGGTAAATGGTAAAGCCGCGAGGAAAACAGAGACAAATAAAACTGGCCCTGCTAAAGAAACACAAACGACCTTAAAGAAATGTCCACAAAAATCATCAAAAATGTTGAAAGCGCGCTTGGTTCCTTATTAGGCGAAGATACAATATTTATTCCGTGTCTCCAGGGATGAGGATGCTCTCTCTATTGTCCTCCCTTTCCTCAATGCTGATGCTTAATTTTCAAAACTTCTATATTACCAAGGGACCTACGACATCAGCCGGAGAAATACCCAGCAAGTACAAAATCCGAGCCAGGAAGCGCTTTGTGCAGAGGGAAGGCATTTCAGCCGCTTTAACCGACTGCGCAAGGCGACATTTCATTTTCGCGAGCTATTTTGGGGATTTTTTCTCTCATTCGTCCGCCAGCGCGAGGAAATCGGGTTATTGGATCGCGAGAATGTCAGCCACATTTCCAGGACTGGTGCACGACGCGGAGGTATTTTCGATTAATTTATTACCACACAAAAAAACCATCTTATTTCGTTTAATTTAGCGCAGCATTACATAGAGGGAAATTGTGATCGTTCCGCACAGCAGAACAGAAATGATGACTTCTCAGGGGTGTTTACTGCACGCAAGGATAAATAACATGTTGGGTTCGTCTGTTCAGTTCTGCTGAAAAGATCTTTTACTCTGTGGTTTTGTGGCTCTCGAGTAAAAGTCTCTACCGTGTTTAGAACCATCTGTTTTCATTTTTGTATCAACTCTTGTTGTAATTCAATATATTATTGGAAAAGCTTGTGTCTTGTGCTTACCTGCGGTTAAACGGGCGTAGGTTGTTGCATGGGGCAAAAGGCTTTTAATAGGTTTTGCACCGTTGCATTAAGAATATAGTTAAATAACACACTCAATGGCAAATGATAGACAAGTGAGGGAGGAAAAAACGCTGTGAGCTCGTGTAGCGGTTTGCAGTGTGTTTCACGCACTCCCTCCCAGGCACGGAGAAATGACATCGCCGTCAGGTACTTCTCTAAAGACACTTTGAGCTGCTGCGTGTGTTTGTGTGTTTGGGGAAGGTTCGAGTTTCCGCCGCGTGAGAAATGCGCGCGGATCGCTGCGAGCGCGTGTAAATGACATCCCTCATATTTTTCTCTTTTTTCCCCGCACAGATACGTCACGACGGATCAAACAGCTACCGTTTGATGCAACTCGGATGCTTGGAATCTGTGGCCAACTCATCTGTCGCTTACTCTTCATCGTCTCCGCTTACATACCCAGCTACCGGGACCGAATTTGCCTCCCCGTATTTTCCCACGAACCACCAGTACACGCCCTTACACCACCAGTCTTTCCACTACGAGTTCCAACACAGCCACCCGGCCGTGAACCCGGACGCGTACTCGTTAAACTCTCTCCATCACTCACAGCAGTATTATCAGCAGCTCCATCACGGCGAACCGGCAGACTTCATCAACCTCCACAACGCCCGGGCGCTCAAGTCCTCTTGTCTGGACGAACAGCGACGGGAACTGGGCTGCCTGGACGCGTACCGCAGGCATGACCTGTCAATCATGAGCCACGGCTCTCAGTACGGCATGCACCCCGAGCAAAGACTGCTGCCCGGGGCGGGTCTGGGGTTGCCGCCACCGGGGGCCGATGACCTACAGGTACACATCACTGGCGTTATATCGTCAAAGCACCAAGTACACACACTTTCACCTTGTTTCACTGTCTGAAAGGGAAAAATTATGGCCTGCGGGCTTGAACAAAAATCTTTAACGTAAGGGGAGATTAAAACCCAAAAATCGAGGCCGTGTAAATCACTTGCTTTTTGGCTTTTGCACAAAACCGTTTATTCATTTTTCACACGCAGTAACAATCTACAAATATATTGAGCCCGAAAATGTGAATTTTAACACGTTTTTAAACGCTATTTTTAAAAACCTTTGAGGCAGCACATCTAAATTAACATAACGGGCAGATTTTACATGTTTAATATAGTGAATATTGAGAAGTTTGAATTCGTGTGTGCGCGTTTGCCGGGCCTCACTGCTGTAAAGCCGCTGTTTCTTTTTCCTCCCTTAAAAGGCGGATTAACGGCTTGAAAAAGTGCGAACAAAAGGCAAATCCTCCGCAGTAGAGCACCGTAGTTTATCCAATTTAGGACTTAATGTCAATCAACTGGTTATTTATGCACAGACATCTGATACAGCTCAAGTTTAACTGGTGAGTCAAAATATGTTAAGATGAAAATAATTACAATTATACATTCCATTCATAAAATACAACGCACCGCACAACAAAAAGGCTAACAGATAAAAGAAAAATGTATTTTTAAACAATTGTAGTTATTGCAAATAATATTTTGGAATTTTTACTGTATTGCACAAAAGGTAATTCTGATTTTATTTTTGTTATTTTTAGCAAAAATTATCTTTGGTTAATGCAATTTACAAAATAAATGCAAACAAATTTACTGAAAAAATGTGAAATACAAAAACTAGCAGCTTCTCTAACAAATACTCTTATTATTAACAATACAATAAAAAAAGTAAATAACAGTTGTATAATTAATTTAGGATTGTCGATTATGTTTTTGCAGGCCTCATTTAATTTATGTGGTCAATAATCAACAATTGCCTTTATTTTCTGATCATGTTTTTTATCCTGAATGCAAACTAATTTTAAGACAACACACATACAAAATGTTTTCTTTTTAACGGTTTTCGTGGATATTTATTGGAAGTTTAGACGTGAGCATTTTGTTTCTGTAAATAAAGCGTAAACATCTTGGCATTGCTGTCGCGTGTTCGGTGAACAGTCTGCGCACGCACACAAAAAGACTCACAAGAGAACAGACACAAAACACACAGAAAGACATACGTCTCGTGAAAAGGGTTTTGGACCTTTCTTTGGTGCTGAATGAAACCGTGAGCTCGGTGAAGGCCGCGGAACAGATGCGGGCAGTCTCGTGCACACAGGCGCATCTATGAGCCGCTAAACAGATTTGGCAAGCGGAACAATAGAAGCTGCCGCACCTTTAACACACGCACGCGTAATTTATGCCTGATCCGACGGGTTTGTATATTGATTTTATAATCACTTTAACTGCGGGGAAAAAGAAAAATAGAGCAGGAGTTTGTTAAAGGGTTACAAGAGCACGCCAGTATGGTGTCAGTATGGATGTGAGCTTGTGTGGATGAATCATGCGCGCTTTGTGTGTGTATGTGAATGTGTGTTTTTTGTGAGTGATTCTGGCCTCCAGACTGTTCGTGGCTCCTGAGACGGATTAACGCTTTTCTTTTGATACAATTCAGTGTTCCTTCGGCTGATGACATCACTGATAAACGAGAGTAAAATAATAATCTGTTGGTTTGACATCATAATGTAACAGGTCCCGTTACCCTTGCCACTTGACTTTATTAATTAATTTAAATCAAGGCACTGTGGTCTGTCTAATGACTCATATATGCCTCTCAGACGTAAATATGCTATTTATGCATAAGACAAGTTCGTTATTGATTATAAAGTGCATGTGTATGTGTGTTTCTAGGGATCTGTAGACGCGCAATGCGGACTTGTGTTAAATGGGCAAGGCGGAGTGATCCGGAGAGGTAAGATAATACAAAAACCAACACACACATACAGATAGAGAGACAGCTAGACAAGCATACATCTACTGATAATGCATGTTATGAATTATTTTTCTTTCTAATGCAGATTACAAAGTTACACACAAAAAATACGTGTTTAGAAAAGTGTATAGCTTCCAATATAAACTGATTTCCAGTGACAAGATACCTACCATTTTAACTACAGTTAATAAAATTACATTTCAACCTTAGTGCTATTGATTCGAATAAAACGTTATTTTCTGCTGAAAACAAACAGTTCGTTAAAAATAAGCAAAACAGATGACAGTTCGTTGGAATATGTGTATTATATTAATAATAAGTGTTGTTAAAAAGGGTCTGGATGATTAATCAACAGGCCTACACCTTTCCTTACTGTTAATCATTTATTGCTACAGAAGAAAAACCAACAAATATAGCAGAACAAACAAATAAATAAATATTGCAGTGTCGGCGGTAGGCCCTATATTAAAAACATAACGTATTTACATATGGCATGGAAATATCAAACCGTTTTATTTCAGTACAGATAATAGTGCAAAATCACTATCTGTACTATAATTCTGTTGTGAAAATCGTAATTGACGTTAAGTACTTGGCATTTACTTAGTAATTGTAAGTTATTATTGTTATTGTTGTTATTGTTGTTGTTTTTCATTATTTAGTATTATTATTATATTGCTGTTTTTTTTTATTTTTGTCTTAGACCTTGTAGGTGTTGTTTTTAAATTATTAAAAGTATCTTGTTTATTGATAGATTATATTATTTTCCGTAGATATAGCTGACTTAGCTATTCGGAGAAGAAAGGATACATTAATTAGTCAGAGAACGTACGGTTAAGGGACTTAACTGTACTTATGTATTTTAAATCGTGACAAAAGATACATTTCTGAAGGTCATTTTCCATCGAGAGACCTCCAGCATCTCAGACGAATTGATGCAGTCAGTTTCTCGCTGTATTTTGTAAAATCGCTGTTTTATGAGGATGAATTGAATCGTGTTCCGCGCGGCAAACGTTTCTTAATATTTTCCTAATATCAGTCGCATCTTTGTCTGTCTCTTCAAAGCAGAAGCGTATCGACACACATGTGAAGTTTGCCATAAAGCGAACGGTATCTCGGGCCCTTAATTTTTAATAAACTCTGTCTAGGTGTTGGGCTCGCCATCACTTCCAGTTAATGGTGTGCAGGATTTCGCCGCGAGCTCCGCCGCTCGAACCATCACAACCAATAATCATTGCGTTACCTCGCGCTCCGGTATCGATAGCTTCTCGCGCCTCGGGCGCACGCTTTGATATGTTAATGCCGCACGGCTCCAAATTCAGTGGAGATCATATTAATGTTGTTCACACTGACTGCAGCTTTGGCTTCGTTGAATATTCAGATAACCTTTTTCAAAAGAAATCACTCAAGAAACGAGAATCCTACTTAGAAAAGTCGTCTGCGTTTTAATCATGATTATCCCTCTTAGCTTTCAGGAATTTTATCAAGCCTCACCCCGCCTTTACACACACACACACACACAGTTTGCAGACTCACTATATGCATCTCATCTCTCTCTTTCTGTCTCTCTTTCTCTCTTCCTATCTTCCTCTCTCTCTGTGCGCGCACTCGCGTGGTGTGTGTTTTCTGGGTGATGCGCGCACCGTAAACACACACACCACCACTACAGTTGAAACAGAAACAGAATGACATTTGGCCTATGTCTTTTTTTCTTTAATTTTCGTGGCAAACTCGCAAAAAAGCGCTTGATTCGCTTTGTGATCGCTCGCGCGCTGCCTCGGGCTACTCTCCCTCGCGCTTAAATACCCGCTATCGCCTCTGGGCCCGGCGCGCGCGACCAGACTACCGGCAATAGCTCTTTTTCAATTGCCCTTGGCAACATAAAATACAAACTACTTTGAATCAAAACATTTTGGGTGGAATTAATGTGAAGTGAACTTGCATGCTAGCAGAGATCTTGGGTTTGTCAGAGAGCTTTAGGGTGACTGATGAGGAGCAGGTTAGAGGCCCACTAGCCAGAAAACTCCTTGAAGAACATACACACACACACAGCTGCATATGTAAGGTAGCCCATATGCACATATATGCACACATATCCACATATATATATATACTTTTTGGAGCTTGTACATAAACATGGCTTTCTCACTTGCACCCACAAACTAAAAAGGGCAAACACAGCCGCTGGTCCTATTCAAACGTTGACATGTTGTTTGTTGGGGTTTGTTGTTGTCCACAGGTGGCACGTGTGTAGTGAATCCTACAGACCTGTTCTGCTCTGTACCTGGAAGACTTTCTCTACTCAGTTCTACCTCAAAGTACAAAGTCACCATCGCTGAAGTCAAACGTCGCCTCTCTCCTCCAGAGTGTCTCAATGCTTCACTCCTGGGTGGGATATTAAGAAGGTAAAATATACTACACCCAAATCTCAGTCATGGCAGAATATATTGCATGTGAACGCCCATAGACAATGTGTGAAATTTAGGAACGCTTGCATTGACGTATTACTAATTGATGTACTAATATTACATCAATTCTGAACCAGCTGTCACTTTAAGAACAATGTGAAGTGAAATATTTAGTGTTTAGAGGTTTAGTGTTTGTCCTCCCATGTTTAGCTGCAGTCATGTGACCACATATTGAACCAGATCTCTGCTTCTGTTCACTGAATCTGTGCAGATTCATTTGAATTCACAGCAGGTTCGGGAAGGTTTGAAATGTAATGATCAGTAATGTGACTGGAACACTGTGCTGAAGTAATGGTAGACTTTCAGTGTAGTTCATTGGGAAAACCTGAGGCAAAGACACCAGAAAGAGGAATAAGACATGGAACATGGAGTTCTGGACACTGAATCCAGAGATAAAGAACAGAATGTGGCTGAATGTGTGTGTGTATGGGAAAGAGAGAGAGAGAGAGAGAGAGAGAGAGAGAGAGAAAGCAATGAGAACACTGGAACTCAAGTTCCATTATTGATGAGGGACACAGACTGGAGAGCAGAAATGAGGCCAGTGACGAGAAGAGAGACACACACACATTCACTTATTCATTTAAAAAACACAGGCCAGCACATGGTAATGCACAGGCTCATTAACACCTGCAGAGAATCACAAAACGCACGGTTAATCAGGTTCAGATCCGATTAAGAACTGTGCTTTCCAAATAAAGGAAAAATAAGATCGTTAAATATTTGATTATGCTTCGCACTCATGGTTTGTGACATTGTATTCAGAGCTACATTCAGTTATGAAATATATTTGAATGTAATAAACACTTGAACATGAATGAGAAAAATGAAATTGTAAGGGCCGAATTCCAATGCTGTTTGCTGCAACATGTTTTTATGAATTGATCTTTATATAAATCATCTTTGTAAATGTGAGAAATTAGTTGTCAGAGAGCTCATTTAGAATATAATATAATATTAGCATATTAGAATAAAAAATAGAATATTTAGTTTTAATAATAAATGTAAGGGATGTGAAACAGGTTTGGTTTGTCCCAGCAGGCTGAATTTTGAAGGATGTGTGGGCA
>JAZGTI010006182.1:11672-23901 GCA_036877585.1 Botia kubotai | reverse complement strand
AGTGTTTTGTCCTTCATCAGATTGATCTCTCTGAAAGGAAGTGGAAATATGAGGTGGACGTCCTGATTCTCTTTCTCTTCAGCCCAGTCCAGAATAAACTTCTGCACAGAGACTGTTTTTCCAATGCCAGCGTCTCCCTTTGTCAGCACACTTCTGATGCGTTTGTTTTGTGCAGGTGAAGATCTAAAGATGTCACTGCATTTGATTGGTGTGTCTGTCTCTGTTGCTGTTCTCCTGGATTGTGTCTCAATCTGTCTCAGCTCATGCTCATTACTGACGTCTCCTCTTTCACTCTCTGTGATGTGGAGCTCTGTGTAGATCTCATTCAGCAGGGTTGGGTTCTTCTGCTGTGATGTTCCCTCACACACACACTCAAACTTCCTCATCAGATTTGATCTGAGCATATGAAGGGCCTCAGTAGGTTTAAATTCAAGTCTGAAAGATAACAAGTTAAAGAGTTAAATGTGTATTATATATAAGTTAAACTGCATATGAGATGTTTCTCTGATTCTCTCAGCTAATCTTTAACATATCGTGATAAACTGATACTCTGATATTACACTCAGAAATAAAATGATGATATATAAGCATGAACAAGATGCACTCCTGCATACCACCTGTTTTTACCTGATATCAGAATGTCTGTCTTCAAGACACTTTTCTTCAAGATCTTCCAACATGTCTGCCACGACTGACATTGACCAGCGTGAATACAGTTTCAGACAGTCTTTAACTCTGTGTGAAATGATTTATTCATTAGTTGTTTATACACAATTAAACAGAACATGAGAAGAGTGCAGATTCATACACTGTCATAAAACTGGAGTGTGATCAAATGTCATGCTCAGGCACAAACACCAATATACACAATACACATGTTATAGATTATGTATATATACAAGTTATTCTGAAATACTCAAAATCGGAAAGACTAACAATTCCTTTAAAAGCTGAAACCTGCCCAAACATGAACCTCAATGAGATTTACAAAACATTTACAGCACATAAACAAATTTGAATATTTTTACATTTGCTAATTCTACACACAACATTTAACAGACATGGAATAATGAAACAACGTTTTGTGGTAAAAAAAACTGTAAAAAAGACCCAATTCGATTATCAAATGTTAAAAAAACTCAAATATGTTACAAAGAAAATACAACATACATCGGGTCCTCATTTTCATATCTTAAATGGTCACACAGAATGGCAGCTACAGTCTCGTGAATATTAAAATCATGCTAATAACTATTTGTATATACTTATAAAACTCTTATAAAACCTGTGGCTTCTGTATCCAGCTGCGAATCGCAGAGGCTGATCCATAGAGCAGTCACTGTTCTCTGCCGAGTCTGACCTTTTCAGCTGGACTAAACTGTAACAGAATCAAGTTCATGTCAAATATTGTTATTCATCCTTTATCATGAGTCAAAATATCATGTATTTACGTGATACAAACTGAATACATTAAGTACATTTTATGTACATCTTAGCATTCATGTTTTGGAAATATGGTCTTATGTACAAACCCTAATGCAGAATCACTATTAGTATATACTTATAAAACTCTTATAAAACCTGTGGCTTCTGTATCCAGCTGCGAATCGCAGAGGCTGATCCATAGAACAGTCACTGTTCTCTGCCGAGTCTGACCTTTTCAGCTGGACTAAACTGTAACAGAATCAAGTTCATGTCAAATATTGTTATTCATCCTTTATCATGAGTCAAAATATCATGTATTTACATAATACAAACTGAATACATTAAGTACATTTTATGTACATCTTAGCATTCATGTTTTGTAAATTGGGTCTTATGTACAAACCCTAATGCAGAATAAACAGGTACTGATATTAGCATAATTTATTTAAAGCTGTACCTGTGTTTGGTCTTTCCATCTTTAAAACGCAGAGGCTGATCCATAGAGCAGTCACTCCTGACAGACACACGGCTAAACTCTGGGATGTTTGATTTTTTCAGCTGGACTGAACTGTCAGGAGTAAAATTGACTCACTTTATATTAAACTCTTAAGTTAAACTTAATATTAAACACTTTATATTAACTCTTAATAAAGACTTTAATGTCATATTTATATGTCATGAACAAATAACAACATCGACAACATATAAAGGAGTTGAACATGTAAATATACTACAAAGCAAACAAACACAAACTACAATATTATTTCTCTGCTCATCTGAAAAGATTATGATCTTTTCAACACTTTTCACATTTTTCACATTGTGTCACTCACCAAACTTTCTGCACAATAAACAGGTCTTGAAATTAGCATATATTTATGATACTCTGTACCTGTGTCTGGTGCTTCCATCTTTAAAACGCAGAGGCTGATCCATAGAGCAGTGACTCCTGACAGACAGAAACTTCGGTGATCTTTCCAGCTGGACTGAACTGTAACAGAGTGAACATCACCCTGTAAATCTCATCTTATCTGAATGTGTTCCTGATCCACACACCTTAAGAACAACACATCTGGATAAAATACTAATAAACATTCATGTCTCATGCACAATAAATCAATACTGCTGTTAGCACTAAACCCTGTACCTGATGTTTTCTTTTTTAAAACGTAGAGGCTGATCCATAGAGCAGTCAGTCTTCATGGACACACAACTGAGCTCTGTAGAGTCTGATTCGTGTTCCCTGCTATTGTGCCTCCTTCTGTAAACATCAGATCCAGAAAAGAGATCATGGCAGCTCACATTATGACTATGTATATAAGGTGACGCAGATATTTCAACCAGAGATACAGTACAGGGTAGAGAGAGAGAGAGATTTTAATTTTATGAGTGTACCTGTATGTTGCACAGCCTTCATCACTCGATGTTTTGTGCATAATGGAGCTGCACAGATGGATCAGATAAGTCTGATCCCCTCCGCCGACTGAACTGACAGAACAAAACTGTCAATAATAAATGAATAATAAATCAACACAATATCACAATATTTAAACCATAGCCTTTATCTGCCTTCATCGTTCTGTATGTTTAATGTAAAGCCGTACGCTTCAAAATGTGAAGTCATGACGCACCTTAAAACGGAAATTCGAGCTGTCGGTGTAAACAGGGTATAAGATCTAAACACGCGTTGATTTTAATTGAGAGGTTTTGTATAAATGTGTGAAATTAAAAAGCAAACGTATGTCACACCTTCACAAGCTTCAGTTCTCCCTCTTGCTGCAGTTCGCTGCGTCACAATGGTGTCTGAGAAAAACATTTACTTTCGCTTTCGTCTCGGAACAAACCATGCGCGGACTTGCGTGCGCGTACACGTTACCAGACGTGAATGCCTGGTAAATCCTTGCTGTTACATCTCATACAAACACACACTTATCTGTAGTCTACTGTGTCTGATAGACACGTGCTTTATATCGAGGTTGGATAGACACGTGGTTTTTGTCGTACTGCAGACATTAATATTTTGCTCATGTGCGCTTATCGTTAAATGAATAAATGCGTCAACTTCATAACGTTCAACACAATTATTCGCAAACGTTGTATCTTGTATTTGGTCATTTATTTACAGTCTGTCTCCTCATGTTTCAGAAAGCTCTTAGTTTCGCTGGTATAGTTGATGCACATACAGACTATTCACGGAGAAAAAGCAACATAATGCAAAAGCAACATAAATACACTGTTTATTTTTACATACCTTTTATTTTTACATACCTTTAATTCGTGTCGTTTGTTTTAGTTATTGTATGTCCATTATATATTTACATTTCATTGTGTTTTACTGTAGTGGAATGTCATTTTAATCTATGAAAATAACATTTTACCAAATGTTGTAATTATTTGAAAACTAAACTGATGAAGTATGAAGAACCGCAAGGATAACCGCATGCTCTCAAGTTCAAGAGATGACAAGAAAAAGTGTGTCACTTCACCAGCACATGAGCTATGTGGAGCACAGAGCAGATGTCAGAGCTGTGCTGAAGCACCAGGTCAGGTTCTGTAAATCCCTGCGCTGCTGTACGCTAGATTAAAAACTGTGTTTTGATTAAGGAAGCAGGGTCAGAGGATTATGGTCCAGTGAAGAAAAATAAAAACAGTTTTAAGCCCTGAGTTCATCAAAATACACAAACCTCTAACAGTCATCACAAGCACAGATTGACGCTAATACTCCCTAAAACTTCTACACTGCTCATCCTCACAGTCAGCAGAGGAGATGTGCAAACATTATTTTACTGCACATAAATACACATGATTTATTCATAATGTCCATTTATGTAAGGAGCAAATTCATTATAAGGGAGTAAAAAGAATACATGATAAATCCACAATATAAATGTATTTTATTGTTTTCACTGTTTAGTGGATATTCAAAAAAGTAGGGTTGAAATGACACTGCTTTAAGACAAATGTTACCAACAGTCTTAAAAAACAAAGTTAAACTAAAGAAGGAAGTTCCAAACAGAAAGGCTAAGAAAAATTAAGACAAGCTTTCAAAGGTGAAGCGTGTAATATATGCGCCATTACTGGCACAAAACAAAACGGCAAAAATAGCGACTGTTTTCAAATGTGTCTTCCATCTCACTTTGTTAATGTAAGGTTTTAAAGCAGCACAGAGTCACTTCATGACCTCATATTAGGAACTTATAATTGTCTAACTGGAATAGGAGAAAAAGACACACAGCACCTTCATTAAAACCCACAGACATGTCTTATAAATTAGATTACATTGCATGTTGTGTGTAGTTCATGGTACTACTGCAAATCCCTTATACCCCTGTCCCATAAGATGTTGTCTATTATATGCCATCCTTATGTAAGCTGGAACACATATCTCGGTTCAGTCAACCCTTTATTCATAAACATACTATAAACCTAGTGTACCTAATTAGTCTTATACATCTCACACATATTATTTGCTATAATACCATTAACATGTCTGACATTTGTTCTGTGTTTTTATTATTATTCTTTGTTTCTCTATGTAAAGCTGCTTTGAAGCAATGTAACATTGTGAAAAGCGCTATATAAATAAAACTGAACTGAATTAGGAAGGAATACATTTGTAAAGAAAAAGTTCAAGTCTTTAATCTAAATACAATCTACATGAATGTGATTAACTCTGCAATACAGTATCTGCTGTAAGTTTAATACTGCAGTCCATCTCAACCTGTTTCAAACATCAGTCCTTCACATTCAATACGGTTTACTGACACAGACACATACACACTTCATCACTATTCATTCACCTTTTAAATCAACCTGATCAAGTTATTTGTTTTTGAAATGTTTTGGGACTTTTTTAAAAGTCGCCCTCCACGTACAGCACAGCTGATATCATGTGACATCATGTGACATCGCAAGCAATGTTCAGTCAGTGCCGTCTGACCTTCAACAGGTCGTGGAGCAAACATTCAGGTATGAAACATCCACCACGTGAGCAAGCTCAGATCTTTGATGTCCCGTCAGTATTTATTGTGCCACTCACACTGTCCCACGCTCACCTCCTCGATGTCCAGGTTCTTCCTGGACTTATAGATAAACTCTCCAATCGCCACAAACACGGAGAGGATGAGTCCGGCCGCCAGCACGATGAAGATTCCTCCGATGTTCTCCACACCCAGAGCGCTGGCCTCCTTACTGTCCTCCTCTGGGCAGCCGTTTCCTCTCCACCACTTCTCCTTCATCATGTGGAGTTTCCCCTCCTCCTGCAGCTGCAGGATGGCGATGGTGATCTTGTCTCTGTATGGAGAACCTGAGAGAGAACATCAGCAAGATCAACAGAAGAGATGTTGAGAACATTAAGAACCAATGTTCTCAACAAGTCATTCTCTGCAAATATCTCCAAAATCATATCAAAATGATAAAAAACTGTAAGAATTAGAGGACGGCTAATCTACAGAAATCACTGAATTGTGTGTGTCTATTTTAATGAGTAATTTTATATTTAATAAAGTAATTAATCAATGTGTTTACTCTGGGCACGACATTTTCTTTGAAAGTACACTAATGTAAAATGTGTGCAGTTAAAACGTTTGTTACTTTGTGTTATTTCTCTGTTCTGTGTTATTGTCATGTATAAGAAGAAAGTGGTAACTTTTAATAAAGCAATAACTGTATTCTTTTCTCCAGCATACCAATGGGAGTGCCCACGCCATAACCCTTGGAGTCGATCAGCCCCCCAATCTGGGTGAGGTTACAGTTCCTCTGGCTGATGTACTCAATGCTGGTGGACTCCATCAGAAGAGCATAGTCAGTGGTCAACACACGCTGGATTCCCTCTCGGTTGTTCTTCACCAGCGCTGTGTTCTTTCTGCTGCTCATAAACGCCCACATTTTCTCATACGTGGAGATTTTTGATTTCTGGGACAGACAAATTATAATATTCTGTTCACGAAGCCTTTTGTCATATAAGACGTGTTGTCAGGCATTATGTTAAACTGAGCATTTAAACGCTTTACAAAAGGTAAACACACCCTAAAATCATTTATCTTTAAATTGCTGCAGTAGAATTCAAATGATGGGCGGTCATAAGTGTGAGTATACATGCTGAAATGTATAACAGGATCATTAAATGAAGTATTGATTGGCATTCACCAATCACCTTAAAGAAGGTCATTGTGGAACCGTCCCTCACAGCTCCATATTCAATCTTAGTCTGCTTGGCCAGGTCATCGGCTGAGTCTATGGGTGAGTCCATCCTCTCCACGGTGAGGAAGGCAGCCAGGTTAGCAGTGTAGGACGAGATGATGATGAGGGTGAAGAACCACCAGATGCCTCCAACGATCCTGGTGGACAAAGCCTTGGGCATGAGCTCAGATCCTGTCCAGAAGAAATGTTAAAGCAAACAGTGAAGTGCAAGCAGTTACCTCATGAACAGTTACAAAATATAACCGCCTGTTTTTGCTTTACATGTTCTGAAATATTCAGTGCAGATTCAGAGCTGATAAATATCTAAACACAAGTCAATAATTTACCAGTGTGCTTCAAAGTGAAATCATCATACACAACACGTTAGTATTTAAACATGTTCCTAAATACAGCAGTCTGTAGATTTTAATGTGTGTGTTTAGATGTTGCCAGAATCACACACCTTGCTGCATAAGAGCTCCAACCCCGAACCAGACACTGTTGATTAGGGTGAAGTTGTTCTCAACCACATCAGAATCAGGGTTACAGGGATGAGGGTTGTACCATTCATATGGTGTAAACCTGCAGAGGGACACAATCACAGTCAATGGTACACAGCCACACTTAGCTTAATTCTCAATGTGCACTGTGTCACAGCAGCTTCACAATGAACAGTGCATAACGATGAGCAAACCACAGGCCATGGTGGCAAGGAAAACGAGGGAGGGGTAAATTTATACACAATCTAAACTAAAGTGCACAACAATATTAATGCTGTATAAACATGTAGTATATTATATATATGTATAAATGCTGGAGAGCAGAACAAGAGCAAAATATCAGCAATCTTACATCACATCATTAACAGAGTTCTGTGTGGAAATGCGACTGAACTGAATTTAAAGATTAAAGCAAGTTAAAGCAGGTTAAGGCATGTTAAGGCAGGTTAAAGCAGGTTAAAGCAGGTTAAGGCAGGTTAAGGCAGGTTAAAGCAGGTTAAAGCAGGTTAAAATGGATGTTACCTGGCAATGACAAAGAGCACACAGCTGACCCCGAGGCAGGCGAGAAGAACGTACATCCAGATGTCTGGAGAGAGAGGGTTCAGGAAGGAGAAGACTCCTGGGTTGGTGCCGTTGGGTTTGTGGTAGAGAATCGAGATGCCCAATGTCATGAAGGGTTTGGAAAAATCAATGACCTTCTCTCTCACATAAGTGATAGTGAGGGGAGCAACAGCCAAATCTGCCACCTAGAAAAGAAGTCACTCACTCAACTCTTTAACATGCGATGACATGCGTGAGGGACACAGTTCTCATGTCTGTGTTGATGTATTTTAGTCAATAGGCTTTAATTTACATCATTTCATGTTGCTGTTCCCAGCCAAAGTGACTAGACAAAACTCGGTGTGGTGCAGGATGACTCATCAACATTTCTGGATCTTTTCCAGGAAGAGAAGACTGTAATTTGTAATAGCACATTACTTTAAATTACATTTTTAGCTGCAATACTTTAATCTGCACACAGTACATGTAGATAAAAAACAAAGCGCCGTACTTGAGAAAAAGTCACAGCAGAAACTTACATGATCTATCAGCTCCCTAACCATCCCATTCCACTCTCCCTTATCATTCTGGGCTCCATATTTTCCATCAGACACAAGCTTGACCTCATATGAAAAGCCCAGGATGTTGGACAGCTCTTTCAGCAGGTCCAGACAGTAGCCCTCAAAGCGGTCGTTTCCATACAGTGGCTTATCAGACTTCTTGTACATCACATAAGGGTTTTCCTGCAGAGGCAAACACACTCTTGTTCCAGCAGTACATGAATTGCTGGTGTGCGAGTGCTGTGATTCGCTAATTCCTACCAGAATGGTTGTGACGATGAGCGTCCGGTTGGCCATGGAGTCTGTCACATTACTGTTTTTGTCTTTGTTGCTGTCTGTCAAGTTCAGGCCTGTGTTTGAATTCCACACACCAATCTAAACAGATATACAAGCACATAAACAGTTAGAGCATTGTGACGAGGCCAGTTCAAAAGTAAGAAGTAAAAACTCTGTTTTTACAGGTTTAAAGTCTGGTTTAAAGTCTGTGCAACGTAACCATCACAAAATGAAACTGCAAAAACAAAGAATGTTTTTCAACAGATTTCCTCATACACTTCCTCTGTCTGCCATTGGTCAGATGAACAAACAGTCCCGCCCAAACTCACATCATTGGTTGTTGCTACAGTATGTTGTGACACTCAAATAATCAGTGTTTCATTTTTTGGGGAAAAAAATTAAATAAATGCAGAATCACCTGCATTTCACAGAGAAAGTATTTCAACATCATGAAAACTTACACACTGTAACTTTTATGTGTAACAAAGCAAAAGGAAATCTAGACAACACAGGTACTAAGAGATAAACTAGGAACAAATCTGCATCACTCAGTAAAGAGAAGGAACTCTTGCTTTATCTGTGTGCAGTGATGCATAATTCAATCAACTCGGTTCTGACGGTGACCACCAACATTCTGTGTATCATCACCTTCTTTAACATGAATGAATGTTGTAAACCCGCTTAAAATACAGAGACACTCCTCCAAACCGTACCAATCCCTCTGAGATGCTCTTTCTGTCCAACTGTCTCATTCCATTTGCTGCGCTGTCACATCTGTGTGATAACATACATTAGGAGAACGTTTCCTGGCTGTTACTGTCCTTATAAACAGATGTTCACTCAGACGAGCTCTCTGCACAACTGAGCCCATGACAGAATTATATGCCGTTTCTAAATCGATGCAGATATCTGGGACATCACTGTGTTCTGGTTTAAACTGGTGCCCACAGAGAGTTGGGAGGGATAAAAAGCACAATTCATAAATAAATTTGTCAATTCTGTGGTGTATATATGTAACATCTCATCAATAAAATCCAGAAAACTGCACATAATGACTAACAAAAGGGACTAACAGAAAAGGTATCATGGTATTACCATGTTTTTACATGGCTTTTATTCTATGAAGTACCTCACATGTCATTTGCATGCCATACAAGAACATGGTAATCATTCAATATCATGGCAAGTAGCATGATATTACCATCTGATACCATCACTGAGGCACAGAAGCAGCACATGTAGGAGAAGCTGTGTATCTGACATTTAATACCAACCTTCTTCCACACTTTGTTAAAACGACCACCTTCCATAAACTGCTTAAAAGAAAACAAAAACCAAGACTTCACGTGTCACAGATGTTAAAATATGGCTTGAACAGAACATCTTATTAGCGCTTGAATGATTAGATTTACCTGCTGCTGGATCTGTGTAATGGATCATGTGTACATCTGATCTTTACCTTTTCCATGCCGTCCTCCTGCAGACTGATGATGTCGAGATCAAACTCTTTCCTCAATCCGTCTGTCTTGTTAACGATGATCTGACCCGTCAGACCGTTCCACTGAGCCTACGGGAGGAGAGAACATCGTCCTTTATCCTATATCTACAGTACAGTACTGTAAACATCACAGTCATGTGCTAACTGAAGATGAGGGGGTTTCATTTATTCCTATAAATGTTTGGGGTGGATCGACTTACATAATAAATTAAAAACCCTCGCTCATCTTTGCTCAAAACACGTCAAGATTATTCTTGTAACACATTCAGTAAAGAATCATTAGAAGTAAAATGTATTGAAAATAAAATACATTTGTTTTTTTAGATTGGGAATATATAGTTCACAAATAATAATGAAACATTCTCTCTCTCTCTTTCTCAAAGAATAAAGCTTATTGATTCACACGCTTCGACTAAGTGGTTATAATGTTGTTGGTAATATATTGTGCTCCGTCTGAACACACAAATGAAATAATTTTTGATTAGCTAAATCTGTCTAAAAACTGTTTACCGTTGTAAAAAACAGTCCCTGGAGAGTTATGAGACAAACCCAAAGCCATAGATCACAAACAGCCCCATCACAGAAACAACAAGTGTCCAAAAGCAATAAATCAGCTCTGTTCTACATGGAGGTGTTGCTAAATGGACTCTTGAATCAAGCGCACATGGTGAGGAAATGTGGGTTTAGCTTTCGTTGTGGCCACACGCCAGATGGAACCTGCAATCTTTGCAGCTAATAATTCAACTGAATTTTTGTCACATTGTGAGGCTGCAGTGGTCAACAGATGTTCACCAAAGCAATGTGGAAGGAGTGCTGTACAAATCCAATGGATTATGTCTTATTTGCTGATGTAAGAATTAAAGGGGCTGGGTAGCATTCCTTCATAATCATCACACTGACACGCAGGGGTCTTACAGAAAGCTTCAAGATTTGTTCTAGTCATTATTTACTGGTCTAAATCTGAGCTGATCACTCCTGTTTTTCATCACATCCAGCTGTAGATACGGTCACATGTACAGTGGGTTTCAGCTACTAGAAGCACACATGCTGCAGAGCTCAGTGTGGATCGCCTGGAACCCGCAACTGTCCCAGTCATTCTCATTAAGAAACACGGTGGGGGGATCAGACATGACCAGACCTTCAGACACAACCAGAGACCAGAGAACGTGACTGAAACATGACTCATGGCAGAGCTGTGGAGCAGCACTGAGCATGTGTGCACTTATAAACGTATCTTCATTAAACATGACAATGAAAATAAATAAAAACAATTTATTAGAAAGAAAATGTCAATGTTTCTACACACTTTTTGTGTTTTTACTTTATAAATTGCATCAGTCTTACCATGATCAGTTGCTCATGATTACTTGTACGGCATGTACCAATCTTTTAAATCTTCTTAATTAGATTTAAATTATTCAACTTATTAGTGTACAAATGTCTCCAGTAAGATCCTCAATAGGGTCAAAGTTATTTAGCCAAGTCAGATTACTGTACATCTTTTGTTGGGTCTGGAACAACTTTCCTGAACAACCTGAACAACTGAGGAACAACTTTCCTGTCAAGAACAAATCATAGTCCTAAACTAAATCCTCCCCATAACCCAAACCTGTAACCAACTTAAATTAGAGAAAAATAAAATGTACACAAGAATAATGTGCATCTAAACCTGAACGTAACCTCACTGATTGACTGAGTGAATGAATGAAGGACCACAAATGATTGTGATGCAGAACAGACACATTCAGGTAGACTCACAGACTTGGGAGAAGCTTCTCTACACAAGCATTCACTAAGAACCATGATAATGACATATTTTACCAAGAGAACCAAAATGCTCAGGTTTCATTTTCAGGCATGTTGCCATGGCGATAGGAATCAATAAATGAGGACACTCTAATGAGTCTCTCAGCTGGAGTAATTCAGATGAAGATTTCTTCAGACAGACCTCCATCCAACACGCTGACTCTGCAGAACACTCAGAACAAGAGGAGCTGAAATTATAGTGCTCATGACACGTGCTGCTTTCCTAATCAATGTGTGATAGCAGGTGCATGTTGGGACGCAGGTGCATGTTGGGACGCAGGTGTATGATGGGACGCAGGTGCATGTTGGGACGCAGGTGCATTATGGGACGCAGGTGCATGTTGGGACGCAGGTGCATGTTGGGACGCAGGTGTATGTTGAGACGCAGGTGTATGTTGGGACGCAGGTGCATGTTGGGACGCAGGTGCATGTTGGGACGCAGG
>JAZGTI010006182.1:0-11622 GCA_036877585.1 Botia kubotai | reverse complement strand
GGGACGCAGGTGCATGTTGGGACACAGGTGTATGTTGAGATGCAGGTGTATGTTGGGACGCAGGTGTATGTTGAGATGCAGGTGCATGTTGGGACACAGGTGTATGTTGAGATGCAGGTGTATGTTGAGACGCAGGTGTATGTTGAGACGCAGGTGCATGTTGGGACGCAGGTGCATGTTGGGACGCAGGTGCATGTTGGGACGCAGGTGCATGTTGGGACACAGGTGTATGTTGAGATGCAGGTGTATGTTGGGACGCAGGTGTATGTTGAGATGCAGGTGCATGTTGGGACGCAGGTGTATGTTGAGATGCAGGTGTATGTTGGGACGCAGGTGCATGTGTACCTCTTTGAACATGCTGATGAAGCGTGAGCCCAAGCGCCAGGGTTTGTGTCTGTGGCACTGCAGTGAGCTCACTGTGACCTGAGCCGCCTGCTGAGATGCTGCGGCAACCATATACACAGCATCATACATCAGTGCTGCTTCAGTCTGCGGCGCGCACACACACACACACACACACACAAACACACATTTACTCATAAACACTATAACTCAACCCTAACAGAAAACGTTCTGCCTTTTTACAATTTTAGTTTAAAACAATACATTTTACTTAACTAATTAACTCTATGTTATACTCTGTGTTTTTACAAATGATGACGTCATCATTTTTGTCCCTCAGATTTGTTCACTTTTCAGGTTTTGCTCACTTTTGGATACAAATTTGTCCCCAGTACATGGTTAAATATAGCCAAGGGAAAAACATATTTAAATAAGCATTCACCATATGGTAAATGTTAATTATTCAGTGCCATGACACGTGGAGACAAAACATCACACTGCTTTGTTATCTGAACAGATTCAACTTTATATTATCTGTAAAACTGTCAGATATGTAGAAGATCCACAGACGGTCATCATGCCGTCCAGCAGGCCGGTCTCGGGTTTGGGTGGCGCCTGCAGTCGCTCCATGGACCATTTCTCCACCACTGACGCCACCTGAGGGTTGTCAATGTTGAGCAGACGAAAGCCCGTCATGTTCACCCCGCTGTACCGATACGGTTCCAGGTCCAATGCGAACAGATCCTGCAGCGCAACATTTACAGCACATTTAATCAGTACATTAAAAAAGACACACTTCTCTGTATTGTGAACCCGCCACACTGTAACACAGGATTTGCTGTAAGAGGCTGTAACTGAAGGATGGTGCAGTAGACATGATTCTGGTGCAGAGTATGCTGATCATGATTAACTAATTCAGTTAACATATAACCTCATCAAACAACAAAAACAGAGAAATATGATTTACCTGAAATGATGAACACATTGAGACACTGTATATATTATGTTTTGTAAGTCTCACATGCAAACCTTGCTGAAATGTCTCAACATAACACAACAAAACAAAGAGAAATGTAACTAAAGCAAACGTGCCCGCAGGAGACTCACCAGAGTGGTCAAGAAGAAGTGATAGTATTCTGTCATCATGCCCATAGACAGCAGCTGCGGCACAGAAACAGAGCGACGGAGAGCAGTATTTATTATTGATGTACAGTAACATAGCAAGCAGGATTTAATGATGTTTTGAAATACAACATCATATCTGGAGTGCATGTGTGTGACCTGTTTGAGGACGTCGGCTGCAGTCTGATACGAGCAGTCAAAGATCACACAAAACTCTTTGCCCTTCTTCATCTCTTTAAGCAGCGGTCGGGCGTCTTTACTTCCTGTCGGTAACTGACGGATTTTGATCTTGATGCTGTAGCGTGACGGAGCTTTGATCAGCTCTTGTAGACGAATCAGACCTTAAAATAATACATAAAAACATGACACACATAAATACATTACCAGTTACTGTAAGTGTTGTATGTGTTGGATACACATACAGTCCAATCAAATAATGTATGTCACTGTAAGAATTATACAATCAACACGGTGAAACTCATGCAATCACTGAAATTAACATGATGGGCTACACATTCATTTCAACAGTTCTGCTCTGAACCTTCATGGTCATATTTTGTAAATATCTAATAACACTTTTAGCTCCTCCTGACAGAAACTGAGTTATTTTCAGTTTTTCATTTTACTGGGTGGATAATATTACAGAAGCTTTCTAGATTCCTGAAAGTTCCATGAAGCATCTTTTTCTTAATGATCCGTTTAATGATCTCAAAACATCAAATGTAGAAGAATTAAGACATTTCTATATGTGTCTGAATCAAAGACCAAATGATCTGAGCTCTGCCATCTACATGAGTTTACATTGCTATCATCTTACTGTATACAGTTACTCATCTGTATCTGTTAAGAGGTTTTAGGAGAAACATCTTGAAAACATCTTTGAAACATAACTGACAATGTTGAAGCTCCTCAGTCGTCTCACCTGTGGCATCTTCATAAACTACAGTCACAGACTTCCACTTGTAGAACTGCACGATGTCCAGCACAGCCCGGCTGATAGAGGTGTAGTCTGGGTACAGGTTGATGTAGAAGCTGTCTTTGTTGTCCACAGATGGATGTTTCCAGCGAGTCTGGATGTGAGGAACCTCCAGAGCATTACAGATGGACTGGACCGCACTCACAGAGGAACTATGAGATGGTCCAAAAACTGCAGCCACGCCCAGAGCTAGCTGATCACAGGCTGCGCACACATCCACGTAAGTAACCAAATTAAACCAAATTATATTCAGAAAACAACAGAGTTTTCAAACCTCTTCTGGAGGCCTCGAAGCTGTCAAACAGGTTGATTCTCTGAATGTCGTAGGTCAGGGTGGTGTTGGGCATCAACGTTCTGTTTCTGTTAATGTTGGTAACAGCAAATTTGAAGGCAAGTTCCTCTGCACTGATTGGTTCATTCTCAAGAGTCTCAAAAATGCCGCCTGCAGAAACAGAGAAGACGACTGTCACAAACTCTGCTAGGCTATTTCAGGCTTTGCATGATGCAAGTGTTCAATTATAGAACGTTTGGTATACAGCGTTACATTTCTCTGCCAGTCAAATCAAACTGTAAACATAATGACTTTTGTCCCCAAACAAGCAAGATAATAACGCTCCTTATATTCACACACACAGTTATGTTTGTCATCTCATCTAAGTAAATATTTCTGTTGTACTGTAAAATCCTATTTAAATCCTGACGTCTCTAATCCTTAAATGACCTTTCAATCAGATGATAATGACAGACAGAATATGACAAAACACAACAAGAACAAAATCTGCCATTACGCAAGTTAGACACCCAATGTATGTATTCAACTGAATACAGTGTCTGAAACTGTTTTTATGAAAGCCATGAGGAAGCCATTACTGAACCACATACAGTGTGCTGACTAATGCTGTACCTGCTGTGCAGGGTGATTGAAGACAGACACAGAGGAATGAGAGTGTCTGTTAAATGCTCTGCTTTGACCTCTGAACTTACCAAAACTGAGCAGCACTTGATCAAAATAATTCTCTAAAACCAAGTAAGTTCTCAGGAGTTCTCAGAGACTTTTCTGTTTTGTTTTTACGTGAAACATATTACAAGAAATCACATCTGTTCTTTCAGCCCAACTGTTTATAATTCAGAGCCAATCAGCTTTCAGTTACCGATGGCCGCATGTAAGCACTGCCACATCAATTTTAACAAGATTTTTTTGAAACTATGATTGATATAAGAATAAAGAGCAGTGAGGTCTGATTGCAAATGACCTTTTACTTCATTCTGTGTGGCACCTTTCATTCTCACCCTGATCCTTGTGTGGGTGTCACACTCGGTCAAATTTGGCTCTTTAAACACCAGGAGTAATTACAGACCGTGGCAGGCAGCAGCTGCTGAGTCTGTACTGTTGGAATATTTCTCTCCCAGGACGAATAAAATTATTCAGTTATTCAGAAGCTCAGTAATGACATTTTGCTGTGGCTGTACAAGCAGAATTACATACAGGTTGATATATAAAAGGCATAAAAATTAAATATGTGCTGAAGCTTCAGGGGTTGAAATGATTCCCATGGAACGCCTCAAACACATTTCATGGGTTTATACATCTTCATCATTCCTGCTTCTTCATGTGTGATTTTAAGATTCTATTTCATATATATACTTAAACACCTGTGCATTTACTGTACAGATATGCTTAGTTGGGCAATATATATGAATGACATTAACATTCCTGCATACTGTATTATTCTTTACATCTATTAAACTGGTAAAGAATTTCAATATTGCAGTTTACCTATTACAATGTTTTAAATGGCCTAGAAAACTGAAACTTACACACACACACACACACACGCTCACACACACATCACTTTTAACAGGACATCCATTAAACTACATTCATCCAACAGTCTTGTGATGGTTGTTTATATCTGGCAGTATCTGGCATTTGCTGATCCACTGATTCTTGAGACAAAACACTTTTTGCATAAATGAAGTACACATCTGTTAAACATATGATTAGATATATTGATCTACATTTTGGTGCCATGTCCTACATCTTCATTTATGAGTTTTTTGGCAGTGTTGAGAAATAACAATTTATAAAACTGAACTACTCACCAGAACATGTGTAGCATACTGTTGAATGTTGAACTGCAAAAACTGCAATTTGACATTTGTTCTTATAGGACAAAGAAGTAATAGGAGTGAATTACTGAAAACATACAGCTCAGCAATCAAGCAGGAACCAGAAAACACACTAAATGCTTCTAACAGCCTCATGTTGATGGGATTTACAGTGATGACACAGCTGGGGAGTGTGTTTCATTACAGAACTGTTCCACTATTCTGTTTTGCTATCATCATTCTTAAACGTTCATTATTCTCTCCTAAAGGTTTTATGTTGGTGTCGGTTTAATGAGTAAAGATTTTCTTCCTGTAATGATGAATTTTCTGTTCAAACAGGAAGTTGTTCTAGGACATAATAAAAGTACTTTTAAATAACAGCGGGCTTGTGGGTAATGAGATGCATAAAGCCATCAGTCAAATGACTTTAACAAATGACCAAATTCACTGTGAGGAAGAATATATTTGAATTGATTTAGGCTTGAACTGATTTCAAGCTCCTACATAATATCTTTAAATTTTGACCACTCAGAATGTAAAAATCTGTTTTTTTAATTGTGCTAGAGCTTCTTTCTGATCTCCTTCAAATTTGGGTCACATTCTTGAAAGCGTTCCAAAGAAAAGCGATAAATCTGTTGCTGTGTGATTTAAAGAGCAGATGACACACAGACCTTATTACAATGTGAGAGCAGACAGATCTCAGAACAGAGATGCAGTTGTTAACTTCATTCATTCAACATCTCACCATCACACGGCACTAAACACAGACACAGTGTGTGTGTGTGTGTGTGTGAGAGAGAGAGAGTGAGAGAGAGAGAGAGAGAGAGACTGGTGTTTTTGAAGGTGTCTGTGATCTGATTTGATGATCTGCTCTACATGAGCTCTGCTGAAAACATTTGGTGTAAAACTGTAAATTGTTTCAAGTGCGAAGGCTATATTATGAGATATCACATTTTCTAATTCATTTTTTGGTTCCTTGTTTAAATCAGATGTGAAAACTGAACAGTGTTTAGAACTGGACAAGAAGATGCTTTGTTTTCATGTTTCAGTTCTGGTTCTGTTTTAAAGTTCACTCTGAAGTGAAATATCAATCTTATGACAGACATCACACAGCGTGGAGTTTGTTTCACTTTACAAAATATAGTTTATACTTTCCTTCATTTTTAGAGCACTACGTTTCTAATTCTCAGCTATAAAGAGATGTTAAAAGTGTCACAGTGAAGGTAAGATACATCTGAGGAATAAACCTCTCAGTGGTTTCTTCTAAGATGGAAGTATCTGAACTGAAACAGACACCATCTTTAAACACAGTCAGTTACTAGTGCCCATCACAGAACATGTCCTCAGTGGTGCTTTGATGAGGGTGTTCTGGATGTCCGGGTGTCTGTTCTCACTCTGTGTGTGTCTCTGTGCAGAAAGCAGATTAGTGCTTCTGCTTCTTTAATATGCTTAAGGGAAGAATTTCCCAGTATTCCCCAGCTGCAGCACTGGGTTTCTAGCCCAGAGAAAACTGAAGCAACTAACTGAAACATGTACCACATGAAAAAGGATTACATTTGACCTGAGACCAGTAGAAATGATGAGATACAGATTACATACACAAATGATATTATTATAGAATCATCCCACAAACCTCAACAACAATGGTTAAATAATGTTACTGTACTGTTATAATCACAGTATGTTTACATGTAAAGTATACATGTGTATTCGGAATGCTGTTCTAATTGATTTCTGATTTTTTTATCAATAGATTCAGTGAAAATAAAAATATTTCAATCATTGTTGCAGTTATGTGATTTTAAACTAAAAACTTTAGTTAAGTAAGAGTTTGGGCATATGTTACTAATAAGTACCATATTAGTAAAATATAAACCATTTTCTCTACATGATTTCTCTTTAGCTTATGTCACTCTTATGACATTATTGGTCAGTCACAAGCTTTCATAACTGTAGCACGTTACCTCAGCGTCAGTGTTCAATAAGCTCAACAACAGATCACTAGAAATCTGGAGATTAACCTTTGCATTTTAGCACATCTACCCCAGCTCATCTGCCCCACCTTATAATGTCAGCACATCTGCCCCACCTTAGAACCCCAGCACATCCACACCAGAATATCTACCCGCCTTATAACCCCAGCATATCTACCGTTCTCTCCTCTTTATCGTAAGACAACAGAAGTGACAAATAACTGAATGGAATGAACTGGAAAACCATCACTGCAAACATCATCTCACATAGATTTCAATTTCTCACAGAGACCAAAACATGAATCCATTATTAGCATTTCTCTAATGATTACCGATTAGATATGAAACATCATATACACCTTTTGAATTAATCCAGCAAGATGCAAAAGTACTGGAACACCAGGACTCGTGTTTATATATCTCAACTGAATACAGTGGTCCTATAAAAACGTCTCAGAAATGTTTGTGTTCTTTTAAAACTGGTGCCAGGATGTATGCAGCCATTTTCAGCTGTACACCAAACTTACTTTCTTTGAAAAGTGTGCTTGTGCTGTCTTTAAAATAAACGCTACTCCGTTACAGATTTGATCTGATAAAAAACATTTAAAGTGGGGTTTTAAGAATGTATTTTTGGGCCCACTGGATACGGCTGAAACAGACAAAAAATGCTGAAAAATAGTTTAGAAATATTAGTTCACATTTTGGGGCGCATAGCAGCAGAGACATGACCCAGTAAATCTGCATAAAGGGTTCAACACTCACCGATTCTCAGAACCTGCTGCGCGCTCAGACTCAGCTCTGTCAGTACACACAGCAGCAGGAAACAAACAGCTCTCTTCTTCGCCATGGTGCACCTGCACGAGGATCTTTCAATATCCTTCTTTTCATTCGCCAGTATTGTGTCCATACAGCAACAAATTCCATCAGAGCAGCATCTTTTCACTCACTCGTACCGGTCAAACGTCCCAAATCTCAAATCCATACGTGCTAACCGGGCAACACTTTCCAAAATAAGTCAACGTGAACGTGCATCCCATCGCCTGAGATGTCAGGTCATAGCGGTACTGATGGGAACCGGACGCGCAGGAAAGAGCCCGGAGCGAGCGGTCTCTCATCCGTGCGCGCTCTCAATTGAGGACACAGTCGAGTCTCTGATCCGCGAACATGCATCCGTTGTGAAGATTAACTTCAGATCTGCCAGCAGCGGACCTCGACAACGTCTTTGCTTTTTGGTACACCGAGGAAATGATTTAATCTTGTGCTGAAGCTTTGATGG
This sequence comes from Botia kubotai, assembly GCA_036877585.1. Lineage (NCBI taxonomy): Eukaryota > Metazoa > Chordata > Actinopteri > Cypriniformes > Botiidae > Botia > Botia kubotai. The sequence goes on along the minus strand of JAZGTI010006182.1, from coordinate 3,824 downwards.
AAACGCGCATGTAATCTGCCCAGCGCTGCATGCAGATTACACACCCGTTTATCTGTCGCTACTTATAATTGCAAAGAACGCGAAGACACGTTATTCCACTGCGCTTAACTCACTTACAATGTGTATTTGAAGTGTTTGTTTGTGCTCTTTAAAAAACACACAACCTGTAAACGTTTTAACGGTACAAAAGCCTCTTTGGATAATAAATGAATACTAAAAACACTATTGTACATTAAAAACTGCTTCTCATGTAGGTCTTCAGATTGAAATAGTTTCGTTTCCATTGCGCTTCAGTAATTCAGATCTGTATCTGGTTTAGGAGGTACATGAACGCTCCTGGTGTTCTGAAGATTTGTTTAAATAAAACAAACTGAGTTATGTGTGAAACGCTTTATATTGTAACACAGCGGAGAAATGTCTATACAATTTTTATTATAAGTCTATAGTTACAAAAGAGTTAAAGAAAATTATAAACTCTCAGGCCAAACTACATACCCCGTCAGGCCATCTAGTGGTTAATCATTATAGTGCATAATTAATCTAGTCAAAGACTAGTTATAATTGGTAAAACAGCAGAGACTGTAACATCTTACAGCAAACTGGAGATCAGCAATACAAAACGTGCATGAAGGTACAGTACAGTATCTCAAAGAGAAAACCATGAGCTGTTAAAATAACATTCTCACAATATTTTGTTTTCTGCAGGCCAAACTCACATCTGTTGATTTAAAAACATCAGTTCAAAAACATCTGCCACTGTGGCAAACAGCGTCCAAACAGATATAACCCGTCTGATGTGATTCACTGTTTGCTGCCCCAGTGTGAAATGAAGGTTGTTTATAGATGCTGAAATTCAGTTTGCACAGAAAACAGATACGACAGCACTGAGCATCAGTGAACCGTCTGAGCTGCACTTCAGAGTAGTTGTTCTCTATCCCAAAAGTTCTGTGGGATAACCCGTCGTGTGTTACTCAAGAGCTGCAGGGATTACTGATGCAGTGTGAAGTGAGGAAAGCTCATCAGTTACTGCCTGTTTCAGGGTAAATATTGCATTACTTCATGAGCTCTGAGGGGCTGTTTTATCATGGCTGTACACTAAAGCGCTCATTCACTCATCAAACAGAAGCGTGACGGTGAAGCTGTTATGGACGCACTTGTAGAGCCGTGATATAACAATTACTGTAACTGTATTAGTTTATTGTATTAAATGTATAACAAAAGTATTGTAACAGAAATATAATTATTTAATATATAAAGATTATATTGTTTAAATATATATAATTGTTTCACAACCCTCAGACAAAATTAAAAAAACAATTAACACGCCATTAAATGAGTAAAATATTTGCATTAAATTAAATGAACTATGTTAACTATCTGTCCTGTCATATATTCGAGCCATTCGCGTTTCATCTGCGTTCTCACAGTATTTAAACAACCACTGTGTGAAAACCCTCATTAAAATGATGATGCTTCAACACTAGAGGGAGCCACTGTGTCACTCCAATTACACGTGAAGCGTCTTAACACCAGAAACACCGTGTCAAGTTATTGCCTGACTTTCCGAATACTTTTCTGTTTCAAATGGTTTCAGTATTCAAGGAAATAATGTATATAATCAACAATTCAGGGCTTATTTTTCCTGCCAGGCTTTGCTTTGTTTGATGAACAAATGTTGCAACAGATTATTTGATTCATTTACAGTAAACAGTTTAGTAATGTTGCACTTGATGCATATAACAACTATTTATATTTATACTGTTTCTATATATTCAGAGCATTATAGCTCATCTAATTCCATAGTAAAACAGTTCAGATATTCTCAATATATCCATAAATACACAGTTCCCACTTCAACAAAGCTGCTAGTCCTGTTTCCACATGTGTGGGTGTTTTTGTGTCTGATACTTTGTGGTTTTCCAGCAGGATGAACAGAGTTCTGATCCGTTCCTGCTTCTGGGTGTGTCCACACAGACACAAGACAATATCTGTCTCACATTACACAGAGCTGTCCTGTCTATCTGACACCGCAGGGCAGGAAGACAGCAGCACTGAACTAAGCCAAAGAGAACCTGCCTGTAACCCTCAGAAAACATTCTTCTCAACCATACAGATGAACAGATTTCCTGCTGAGAAATATTCCTGAGAAATACACAGTTACAACTAGAACAAACTGTTTTCAATTATATTGTTCATTTAAAAAAAGTTAATTTCAAATATCTTCACCCGAGGGACATATCAGCTGTTTATTGATCTAAATCACATCATTTAAGCTTTTAGATTTTCCAAAAATATTAAACACATCTATTTCAGTCAGCTTTCAAATAATACAAAATACCCCAAACTTTACCACATACCACAGCCTGAGGTAAGAGCTGTACTTTACAGTGACTCATACGACACAATAAAAAATCTTTCAAATAATTCATCACTACTGTTATTTACAGTCACAGTTCTTAGATTCTGCTACTTACAAAATACCCAAGAGCATTTAAATTCTGTCAAAAAGAAATATGAAATGAATAAAGAGTGAAATATATGACTAACAGAAATGTTTTAAAAATATTTTTCAGGGTTTTTGTCTTGTGTACGATGTCCATCTTGTCCTTCTGTTTTGCTTTCACACACACACACACACACACACACACACAGACACACACACACAGACACACACACAGAGCAGCACATGAGCCCACGGGCAGCCTGGAGGTCAGGGGGCAGCGCCAGCAGAGAGTCGTACACTTTACACTGCATGCGAATGTTGGCCTGCCGGTAGCAGTTCATCCACAAGCCCTCGTACCGTGTCTCCATGACGATGATGTTTTCTCCAATGAAAGCCGTCACTCGCCACATGGGCATTCCTGTGCTGGCCGCCGCCCCGATGAGCCCCATGAAGCTCAGAAGTTTGTTTTCTTTAATGCTGTTTGCTATAATAAACATCTTCATTTCTACTGTGCACATCAACTATATCAAAGTATATGCTGTCTGCGTTATGGACATGAAAGATATTTCAGGTTTCATTATTTATAAGCAATCAAACTTTTGATTCTATGATAATATGGGTAAAAAGAACGGTGAGGTTAGGGATGTGAGGGCCAATCTATTAGACAGCGTTTCAGAGACTGCGGGCGGGTTTATTTGCCTGTAAGCAGCCAGCTAACGCCACACAGAAATCCCTGGTAACTCCCACCCACAGTACTCTAGAAATAGAGGCGATATTTGCACAGTCAAGCATCACTTATTTCAGAAAAGGTAAAAATCTAGTTGCATATTCAGCCATGAAGGCTTATAGCAATATGGGCTGTTTATAGATTTTGTTTAGCCAGCGGCTCTGAATATTGAGAAAACTGTGGGCTTAGATAATAATTGAAATATCACAAAGGGTTTGGATAAGGTTTCTGTCTGTCTCTGGTTTCTCACAGTCTCTGCTGGCTGTTGGTAAATTTGCATTAGGGATGTGACATTTCTAGTTTCCTATTTCCTATGCCAACAGAACAGAAACATACATGATCATTATGAAACAAAGAAAAATGTTCTGAACATCAGAACAACTGCTTCCATGAGTGCCAACAACACACACCTGCGAATTAAACTCAATTAGATTTAGTCAAAGTCAGGAAGAAAATATTTATGGACTGAGAATCGCTGTGTTGATTTTAGACCAGGAACTAGCCACAGTTCATCATATATGTATCATATTCATGTTTATTTGATCTTTTTCATAGGAATTGTCCAAGTAGGACGTGTCGGCGTAAGAGCCGGTCATGTAGGTCATGATGGCAGGAAGGACAGACACACATATACAGAAATAAATACTCGAAATA
>JAZGTI010006181.1:0-23902 GCA_036877585.1 Botia kubotai | reverse complement strand
TATAAATTGGAAGAACATTATTGGCCAGTGTCCATTTTTTGCATCTTGCACTGTGAGCATTGCATTTATAAGATGACGTCTCAAGCTAAAAGCATCTCGAGACCCCACCTGTAAAAGCAGCTGGGACTATACTGACTTAAGACTTAAATTGTCATGGTTTAATAACAAATTGACAACCCTAATTAAAATTTGAATAAATTGTTATTACTTTGTCAACCTTGCAATATCTGCTGACTTTGCAATAAATGCTTTCCTTTTCTTTATGTGTTCAGCTATAGATGGTGATTACTGGCGTTTGCTGAATCCAGGTGAGTATAAGGTAATTGTGTGGGCAGAAGGCTACTTCCCCCGCATTCGCCACTGCTCCGTTGGGTCAGAGCCCCGCCCAACCATCTGTGACTTCATCCTTACTAAGACATCACAGGATCGCCTGAAACAGATCCTAGTACAGGGTGGTAAAATCCCCACGGATAATCAGGCACGGATCCGAGCCACGCGAATGCGCAAACTGCGTGCCAGCACCAAGATTCTTAACCGCCGCCGAGAACGACAGCAGCGTCTTAACAAAATTAAAAGGAAATGACCTTGTTTATAAGATACTGAGCCAGTCTGTCACAGGTTGAGAGACGTTATGATTCTGAACTGTAAAATAACTCACCGCACAGCTTTCTCTACCCTCACACCTCCACTTTTTAAGTGGAATGTAAATAATGTAGGTAATACACATCTACAACAAAGACAATCAAGTTCAATGAAGGCTTTCAGGTTTTTACTTTTAAAAATGTGTTTTGAATGTCTGCCCTAAGCACACAGGATTTTTTTGTTCTGATTCTAAACATCTGAATGTTTGCTTTGCCACTACTACAAATTTCTATGAATGTCTCACATGGCAGATAAACTGATTGTAGCTGGTTTTCTACAATCACAACATAATGATATTAATATTATAAAACTAATAAAAGACTTACAAAACACCTCTGAATTCAGTTCGTTTATCACATTCCTCAACCAGTCTGCATAGAAAATTAGATTCATAATTTGATTTAAACCCTACATTTTTTTAAGATTTTGAAAAACATAATAAACTTTAAGACTTTACCTGAATAAGAAATATGTATATTTGTCCCACATAATTTGCTGGAGTGATGCAGATGCCTGAGTGCCAATACTCTGGCGGTATAAAGTATACTAATACATTTTTCTAATTTTTGCTCCTAATAAAAATCTCAGGTAGCCTTTTGTTTACAGCATTTTTCTGCCCCATGTCAAACAGAACTTATGAATAAAACCTTTAATCTGTATCACTTCACCCTTAATAATGTTAACATGAATAGAGTGAATTATACGACAATCACGGCTGAAAAGAGTAAATGTAACATTTACTGCTACACTGCTTTTTAATTTCCAGTTTTGAGACTGGTCATCTTTATTATAACAACTTATAAATAACTGCTAATGTCAGTCTCTGTCCCTAGACATCCAGATTTTTCCCTCTTTCTGATTTTAAATGCTAAATTCAAGATATTCTACAGTATAAAACACACATCCATCAGTTAAACCTGCAATAAAACTGCTACCTCCAATGATCCTCAGGTTTAGAACTCCTTACCCATTAGGAGCATCAGAACATTTTAGGATCAAGCCGCAAACACTGAGTCCTTTAGTCCAGGAGCATGTATGACAAATAAAAATTATTTAGACCAATCAGTAGTAATCGCATTCATCCTAAAACACAAGTACACAGTACATACTGCTTTGCCAATCTACAAATCAGACTTTAGTGTTAAGAACAAGCAGAATACCTAAAGTAAAAAACACAAACAACTTGTAAGAAAAAAGTTGGAGAAAACAAACATGGTAAAGATTAAAAGGCAAAAATTGCAAAATGCAAAAACTGCCAGCAGGGTACATCATTACCAGATTGAATTGCTTACATTGAAGACATACATGTAAATGGTTGGCTTACGCTGTTGCTGCATTTCTGTGCATGTGAGCATATAAAAACCTAATGCCAGACTAAAAGACCATTTAAAAACCTAATGCCATCATCTTTCATTACTGCACACATCTGAAAATGACAAACTCACTTGGACCAGGTAATACACGATACTGTGATCTGACACAGAAATCATGCGCTCCACTTATCCAACCCTCTCCCTAGACATGTTGTCAACATTTGTTTAAACAATCAAATGTCTTTATCACTTATAACAAGTACAAAGTCCAGGATATAGTTCAGCAATCAGTGCAAATTCTAATGAATTGGTTTGTGTTCATGGTTAAAAGTGTGGCTGGTATAAAGCTACACGTCCACTGAGACAGCCTGATGCCAGTTGACAGTGAGTGGGGGAGAACTTTGAGGTAAGCACCACATCATTGTGGGAGTAGATGCAGCGGACTTCCCGTAGCAGTGCCGTCTGCACAGGCATGCAGTCCGCAAGCTCTGCACAGTGCTCGTCAAACGCCAGTAGACGCACGCCGTAACCATACGGCGAGCAAATAAGCCGGCCATCAGGGCTGAAACACAGCTCCTTTATGTACCCACGGCCAACGTTGGCCTCCTCGATATAGTGCGTGAGACGCAGGGAGCAGCGAGGAGACACCGGGGGTCGAGGTGGGGCTCCCTCCTGAAACTCGTACACACACGTCCACTGGAGGAAGATAGTGTTAAAATGGTTATATAACATGTCCACAGGCAGAATTCTACACTGTGCTGCTGTGTATAGAAAACCTTTGTTCAGGTTAAGTCACTGACCTCTTGGTCATCCATGTTGCTGGAGCAGCGCAGCAGTGTGGCCCAGCCTTTAGGATGCAGCTGCAAGGAGGTGATGCAGTTTCCACGGTCCCTCTCACCTGGGATCTCTGGGGTTAAAACCTCAAGACTGTTTCTGGGTGACAAACCTTATCAAAGACATAATACCAAATAAAGACTCATCAAAATAAAGACTCACTAATGGATGACATCTATCCGAAACAGATTTATGTAAAAGTTAAATACAAACGCAAAAGGCGCTGGCACTGTTTTTGAACTTATAGCACTATTAACCTTTACTTGTACACCTATTTGCACTTTAACTTCTTTTACTTGCACTTTTGCACTTTTACTCTATTTAAGCTTTACCGTCTCTGTGCAGATGGGCTTTGCTGTCAATGGTATGATGAGAACCCCCTGATCTGGAACCTGCTGATGATCCTTCTGAAAGAAAGAACAGAATATATAATATATACAGGCATATTTATATCTCAATAATAATAATAATAATAATAATAATAGGCACACATCTATTTTTGTCACACAATTTGATCACTTTGTCAGATAAGAACAACTGACAATTTCTACCCTTGAAGTTGGAAACAGGATGCAGAATTATAAAATCTAATTAAGAATAATCAAAATAAAATTTGTAGTTTTTAGTATTTCATTTTAGTATGAATTATCTATAAATATATGACATTATATTCATGACATTTTATACCTCTCAAATTCTGAAATATTACCTGAAACCATATTCATACTCAGTACATATTCTCAAATGATGACCTTTGCCCAACACTATCTATAGCAAATATCTGTCCTAATATCAGCTTAATATATTTCCATATGGCCAAATTTCAGATTTTATTAGTTCTCTCACATATCAAATATGCCCTGTGTGTTTATGCTGTATGTACCTGTGCTGAGTGGAGATCTGCGGGCACGTAAGATTCGGTAGCTGCCCACCTCAAGGCTCTGGGTCAGGTCAAGGTCATGTAAGATGAGCAGGTAACCAGAAGAAGTAGAAATCAACATCTTACTGCAGTCTGGAGTCAGACGCATCCGCATTAAATAACGTGTGTGGAAAAACTTTTTGTGTGGACAGCCATCTTCTGTAAACCTTAATGCATAGCAAGCAGGAGGATTTGACAGTCACACGCAACACAAGAAATATCTCAAGATCTCAAGAAATATACACCAGCCCCCAACTGCAAATACACATACCTGTTGGTATCCCAGGTAATAACATTCCCATCAAATCCAGATGTGACAAGCAGGCGAGTGTGTGTGTCATACTCTATGTTCTTGACCCAGCTGGCGTGGCCATGCAAGGAGCACACCTTGGAGTTGAGCTTTCTCAAATCCCACAATGCAATAGTGGTGTCATCAGAGCAGGTTGCAAAGAGCCGGTTGTCAAGGAACCTAAATGTTATACAAGAGCAATCACAGAACCTCAAACAGACAATTTTTTCAGGGCTTGTAAACAAAATACACAAAGGAGCTACAGATTTTTAAAAAATGTGTCATGCTTCTTTCAGCATGGAAACGCTATAAATGTGTTTTTAATGTGACAATGTTATTGAAACAGAAAAAACATGAAACTGTTTTAGCACGTGCAGGTAATGCTCCAGATTTCAACACTGCGATCAATTATACGTGTGCATATGTACCTTATGTTGTTTACACAGTCCTCATGAGCCTCCACCAGTGTTTTGATATGTCTGGAGGAAACAGGATCAAACAAAAGCACCTCTGTCTGTTCACATGCGACCGTCAAAACTGACCTAAGAAAAGACATTCAACACTGATTACTTAATTTTGGGATTTCTGTCCACGGAATGACTCTTAATCTTGTCTTACTTTTACAATCAGTACAGTTTTAAAGAATAGGATAAACTTTAAACTTGTGTAACATTCTTTACTAAATTTGTTAAAATCTTTGCACTTTTTCCTATGAACTACGACATTTCTATTCATTTTCTATTAATCTGAAAAGGTGTACATTACAAAACAAAACATTTCTGGTCCTAATATTGCTGTCATATCAATCAGTGGTATTTAGAAAACAATTCCGCTTTTCCAAAATACAGATATGCTATATTTGATTCCCACGGAAACGAGATATGACAGTTAAGTACATCTTTGCCAGAGTGACAGTTTGCACGTCAGAAATTTTAAGATGTCCAAGATTTAAAGTAGATAAGTGATCCTCTAACTCATGATTCTTCACCCAATAACGCATTCATACGTTTAGACAAATGACACGGCACTGAACTTACCCGTCCGGTGAATACTCCAAGTTAAAGACAGCTCCGTGTGTTTTTGTACTGAGGTTCACTGAATCCGTAGCCGGGCACATGGACGAATAAAGCCGTGTCATGGTACGAAAATGATCCCGCGCAGGGTCCACGAACGGCCCCCTGCGGACCGTCCTCTTGTAGATCCACGAGAACACAGAGTCGCATACGCTCGAAACCTTAGACTTCGAACCCGTCCCGCCATCCCCGGCGCACTCGAGCTTCGAGCTGCCCTGCACGCAGGCACTCTCTGTGCCGGCTTGCGGGGAGGACGGTCTCGTTGAACCCTTGTCATCGACGCTGTCCTCCTCCTGCAGCAGATCTTTATCCGGCTCGCAGACAGCAGCAGCGCGCGGCTCATCGGGGTCCTCATTGTCGCTCGGCTGTCCCGAGCTCATTGTTGCGCGGATGCTGACGGCGGCTCCGTTTTGAAAGTCAGATAGAGGGAAAGGAGAAGAAGATTTCCTAACTCACCCTCCTGCTGTAGAGAGACAGGCACTAGAACTGCGAGCCAGGCCGTCCTGCACTGCTTACAGATACCGCTTACATACCCATCAATACAAACACAACTGTGATGCGGATGTGTCGGTATACAACATACTACGTGTTTCCGCTTCCTTTTTGCGTATGTCAAAACCGAATAAAATCAGAGCGTTATTGCTATTGGACTCCTTTTTTGTGCGTGTATTTACTGCGCTTGTATAAATTAAATTTAATGACTTTCAATAAGTCATTAGTCTTAGAATATATATATATATATATTATTTTAATTATTCTATTTTATGAAGGCTAACCTTGCTTGTAATATTATCAGACATTAAAATTTAAAATCTTAAACAAAATATTACATTTTTGCGCTAATATTTGTTATTAATTCCATGTGTTAAATGCCAATAAAATAAAAGGCTGGCTAACATCTATACCAGAAGTGTCTTGGACTATCATTTTTTCAGTAACCCAACATCATTGATTTTCTACAAGCAAGCAGCATGTCTTATTGATACTGTCAGATTTGGTCAGTTTGTACCACTAACAACACTATTATTATGTGTTCTCACAAAAAAGTTTATTAAGCACATCCAAAGGTTAAGAGACAAAAATGCAGTCAAGAATTATTTAAATTTATATATTACTTAAGTTAAAATAAAGATAACACTCCACAAATTCAAGCACTGCATTAGTTACATAAAAATAATTTTCAACCAAGTGAACAGAGCATGAGGTATAGTTATATACATCATATTAGTCAGCTTGAGTATGAAATTTGGGCTGAAACCCTGAGATGTTGCAGCTTTAAGACAGCAAGACAGTTTAATTTTATTTTCATCAAAAGATAATTTTTTTATTTTGCTGTCTGTACTTCTCAGTCCCACATTATTTCAAATAATAAATAACCCCGGTTTACTAAAAATAAGGACCACTCTCTCAAACCTAATGATTATAAAACACCATTAGTGATCTACAACATATCTCTAACTCTCTCAGATTGACTCTCTATCATGCTGTCATAGACAGAGCGATAAACATTAAGGACCTCAAGAGCCGTAGGCCGCAAATGAGGATCCTTCTGTTTGCATTTTGTGTGGATCTGAAACAAATTAAAATGGATGACATCGCTTCCTAGGACATTCCCCAATAAGAAACGTGTCACATCTGGAATCTTCCAGATATCTGTTTTTTCATCATAGTCAGGCATCAGCTCATCTGAAAATGGAACATCCTCCCCATAGGGCCATAACTGCTCAGGGGCAGCAAAGTCCCCAGTTATTTCATTGTGGCCACACTTGACCCCTCTACGTCCCCTCTCCACCTCAGGAAGTGCATCGAGGTCATTGGCCAACAAACGCATGTCAGATGCAAGAAGGAACTGGCTAAGAGTTTTGTGTAGGTCATTGGAGTCACACATCACACGCATACCCACTGGACTGGTGTGCAGGTATGCCAGGAAGGCAACATAGTCTATTGCCAGTTGTAGCCGAGTATGCCATGAGTTTCGCCAGTGATAACGGTCTTCAGCAAGGGTGGCATCAACTGTCAACGCTGATCCAAGAGGATGGTATTCTGTAACAAACATCCCTTCCTCCTCACATGCCCCCACAAGCGTTACAACATGGGCACTCTGCAAGGAATGTAGCATTGACACCCCATGGAGGAAATCATCTTTATACTGCTCTGATGACAAGACAGAAAGAGCTACCTTCTGTCCTCGCCACTCTGACAGATAAACCTGAAAAACACAATCATGCATCTGTGTAAGTCTCCAAAAACAGTATCATAACTTTTTTTTTTATTCAACTTCTCACCCTCTTCACAGCCCCCTGTCCAATGAGTTTCACTCGACGAACCTCAGCACGAATTTCTGGGCACTGCAGCCAAAGGTTACATGTGGTCATAGTGCCAATTTTAAAGTGGCGAGGTGGACACTGCATGTTTACTGAGGGAGGATTAGTGTCCTGATACAGGGCATCTAGGTACAAATACAGCATCAGATTGGCACAGAGTAGGGCTGCCAGGCAAAGCAAAACTGCAGGCAGTCCACACCTTGCTCCACTTGTACCATAGCTAGAAGTGCAACCCATTCTGTCATCTTAACCTGTTGATCAAAACAAGTACACATATTTACATAATATTACACCATTCAACAATGAAAAGTGCTTCTTATCATTCACATTTCACAAACATTTTCAGATCACATCCATACCCATAACCAAGTTCAACATGCTGCTCAATAATCTTTTCAGTGTATATAACTTCATGATTTTATGCTTTCAACACACCAGTTCGCAATTGCCTTCTGTTTAAGCGTTTACAAAACAATTAATTTAACTTAAGAAAGACATGATATTATATGCGTTAAGTAATCCACGATGCCAAATTACTCAATGTTATTTTTCCGGATTGTCTTGCTCTATGTAGACCACCTCAGTGTACCCGATGAACAGATCGCCACCTAGTGCCCTTGTCAGTACCTCGCAGTCTAGAAAATTACCATTAACAGGCGTGAAACCCAGAATACAGCAGGACCTTATGCGAAGGGGCGGGCGATACCACTAATTTTCTTCTCTATCAAAGCAAATGTCATTAATATCGACAATAACATATTGTTTGTATTAAATTGATTTTTTTGTGATTTCAGAGGGAAAAAATGGGTAAATACAGTTTTTTAATATTGCAGTTGAAAGCTGTCATCGTTAACATTCTAAATGTTAGGTAGGTCTAAAATGCAAATAATCAGACATCTGTTTATAACAAACTTCTGACTTCAATAATAGACGTCACACACAGTCATTCTAATAAATAAACCGTTATGTAAAATAACTCTGCCTCTGTCTTTAGCCCTTAGTTTGAATCGGATGAACAATGACCGAAATCTTTTCAACCTCCAAAGTTATAGCCTAGTGTTTTTTATGCTAAATATGTTATAAAACCAGTTTTATAAACTACTACTTGTTTAAATTTATTGATTGACAGTATCAACACTTAAAATCTGCACACACAAATGAAATTCAATGATTAAACTGCTACAACATTTGTCCCAGTAGCGGACAGTTTTACCCCTTTCACACATTAGGCGTTTATGTTATTAGTTATATCCAATGTGTTCCTAACCCAAACGTGAGTTGTCATTTATTCATCAGTAAACAAGCGTGCCACACAAGTCTGTTTCCACAGTATCCATGGATAGCGTTTATTAAATATTAAAGCATTTGGTGTCAAATTGACACCCTCGTGTCACAAGCTATTTATCTGAAGATCAGCTAGACCTTTAATGTAATAGCAATGCACATCACTTGGGGCGACTCTAATTTTACTTAAACAAAATTTGTAGATTGTAATGTAGATTAATAACAGCGGAATGGAGCGAAGCACATCGAGGTCTGATGAGGACCGAGCGGACAGGAGGGTGAGATTCCGGGTGGCATCAGCGCACAGTGGTCGCGTCCTGCAGGAGATGTTCAGAGAGGATGCGTTAGAAGACCCCACTGACACGGCTGACACTGACACCAGTCTAAGTTCAGAGCCAGAGCGCTCCAGCTCGCCCGCCATCAGTGAGGCAAACAGCCACCTGAGCGGCCTTGTGGGGCCAGAAGCGGATGACAGCGGCAGCGATCAAGATGAGTTGCTCATGTACGCAAGTGCCTCGAAGGAGAAGCTTTTCACCGGGAAACGCGTGAACATCTTCAGTAAGAATGGAACTATTCGGGGCGTGAGAGACAAAGTGAGCGCGGGGCAGGTGTTATTTAACAACCTGTCCAAAATGTATGCGGTAAGTGTCATTCAGAGAAATAACACAATGTACTATCTACTGATAGTAGTGATTCACACAGATGGGAATGTATAAAATAAACTTCTCTGTATTTGGGAAGAAACAGTGTAAATAAACTCCATCCTTACTAAGGAGCCAGTTTCTAATTGCTGGATAAAGGAACCCTTATTGGACATAAGCTTGATGACGTCTAATGACGTCTAGTTGCTGTAAAAAGGCTCTGTTTATAAAATTAAACTCATTCTTTATAGCTTCCAGGGGCGCCGCTCGCAATTTTGGGCCCTATGACAAAATATGAGGTTGGGCCCCCCTAGTAGTGTTATTACTAATAAAACAGATCTCTGGGGGCCCCTAAAGGGCGTGGGCCCTTAGAATTGTCCTAACTTTCCCCCCCTTAGTGGCGCCCCTGATAGCTTCTGATTATATTTTGAAGCTAACCAGTAAACTAGTTACTAATTGTCAGTTGTTATATTATGAGTTGTTATGTTACTGATCTTTAATATATAACAAACCTGTGTTTCTTAAAGGACTCCCTTTTTTTGAACCGGCCTAAAAGACCATGATGCATTGCTGGGAAACAGCTTCTTAATGGCCTGCAGGAGAGCATACTGGGTCACAGTACTGTAGAGTGTCACAACAGGCTTCACCGAACATGGATATAATGAACAGTGGCCAATGTTTTTCCTTTAAGTCATTTTAAATATTTATGTATATTGTAGTTAAAAATTTTATTATGGTGTAAACATATTTTATATTAGCTTTTTGCAAAACATTTTTGAACAAAGAAACCAAAAAAGTGAACTATGAAATCAACAGACTGTTTGTAATTTTATCATCTATCTATGTGTTTGCAGTGCCTGTTTCCTAAATTTGACCTTTTTTATTGGTTGTGGTGAAATTCTATATTCTATATTACATATTTTCTATATTACATTTTATAGAAAAAGACATTGTGATCAAAGTTTTATACATATATCTACTTTTTAATGCAATAAAAAAGAAACTTCACACCAAATGTTTTCTTGTCAGATTATAATGTTTTGTTTCCAATATGCAACCTCAACACTTTCAGAAACCTAAAAGCACCTTTCAGAAACTGAACTTTGTCTTATGGGGATAAAGGAAAAATTTCTTTAATAACTGCATAACATCTAAGCTCAGTTAACCTGTGGTAGTATATGAAAGTATCTTTTAAATACACAAACAGCTGCTTTCTCACACACGACTCAATAATGGATGAGATCAGTTGAGCTCAACTTTCTCTGCATTATTCAGCCTGAAAAGCAGTAAGAATGAGAGTGAATGCCTATCATGATATTGTTGTTGCCGGTACAATGTACAAATGATAAAATTATTAGCAGAATAGTCAGAAGACAGTAAGAAAATCGAAAAGACGACACAGAGTAAAGCACAGGGATATGCCACCAGCAGCTAACGCCCACCCAAGAGTGGAACTAAAAATCGTAGCTGACAGGCTACAACAGCCAATCATGAGCGAGGCCAACAATGCATTAAAACAAACAATAAACTTGTTATTCAAATGCCATTTTCTGCTTTGTGCTGCAGAAAAACTGCTGTCCATATATTCAATGCAGTCAAACTAATATAATATAGGTCTACAGTAGCAAGGACTACTCACTAAAGTGAATAAACAACAGCAAAGACAGAGAACAGGGCCAGAAAAGTCTTTCATTTATTATACTGTGATCTGCTTGCTACAGTGGATTTAACACTGTCATTTGTGAGATACGGTGAAACTTAATGCCCAACTCTGAGGGGAAAAACACACGTTTTCATTTTGTGCGACGGTAATTAAATTACATTATTACAGTTAGCCTGATGCATAAAATGACATATGATCAATCTCTTTCGTTATTACCCTCCAAGAGTACAGGCTCTTCCTTGTAGGAATCTGTATATTCTGTATATTCACTACAGGCTGCAACACATTAAATAGTATATGTAATATATTTTGTGTGAGATGCTATATTCTATAGTCTTCCATATGTATTTGTGGAACATGGATGGAACATTTGTGGGACTGGACCAGGAGGTAATATTCTAAAACCATCCTTATGATCTACAGATCTTATACTGACTGCTCAGGATGATTTTGTCAGAACTTATACTGATGATCATCTGACAGTAAATGATTAAAAGCGGTTTTACAACACTCAATACTGTTTATACATATACTGTATTGGATTATTGTATTGTAAAATGCTTAAAAACACACAACTTGCACACAGCTTTTACATTTCATTTTAGTATTTAAATAGGTCTAAGCCTTCTTCAATATGATTATGATTTGTGTAATGATACAGAGCACAGATTCTCTGACTTTTTCATTATCACAGAAAATTGACTTTCCTACATACTGATACTTTAGTTTCTCTGACATGGTACACCATTAACAGTCTTGTTTGTATAGTCATCGCTACACAGGAAAAATAAAAATACTATCCAGATTATACTCTTTAAACATTCTCTAAACATTATTTAGCTCTATATATAGATACATACACACATAATTAGAACATGAAATATAATTTGGATGCAAAATTGTGATTTTTTTTATCCATGTAAGTGATCTGTAATGAGGTCAGTCAGATGATCTACAGGTCACTGGATTTTGCACTGGAACTTGTATTATAAACTGGAGCTTGTGTTAAAAAGGTGGCATTGAATTCCTCCTCTGCATTCCTGCTAAAGACAAAAAGATTACTGCATTATGCAACTGTGTGTGATGAAGCAAGATGAAAAGACAGTATAAGTGACAGTCATAAGTGGTAAGTCATATGTTTTGTAACTGAAACTTTTTACATAATAATGCTCTTCATAATTATATAAACAAAGTATTGAAAAAGTCAGTTTTATTGTGAGCATGGTGTTAATGTCTCACCCTGGATCACTGCTACACTGACTGCCCTCAGAATCTGACAGAGCTGAAGCACGAACAGTTTTCCTTAAGGAAAGCACAAACAACTGAGATGCATGAGTGCATTTTTTGGTTGTTCTATCAAGTAAATCTTTAATGAAACGTATGTTTTCTACAAATAAGCGGAGAGGGTTCCACCATAGTTAGTGGGCCCCTTTGTTAGCCTCATATTCTCTGCTTCCAGATTCCAGGCAGAGGGCAACAAATTTAGAATAATATAGGATGTTAGGACTTTGTTTAGTACTTTAATTTAGGATTTTTTCCAATATGGTTTGAATTAATATGCCTGAAGTCACATATACATTCATACATTGTCGACTTCTAGGCTGTCTGTCACAAAAGAAATTAAGTATTTACTGGCAAATGCTTACTTTGATTTCAGGCCATTCATTTTAGCAAAGAGCAGTCTGAGCACTCTCTCTCTCTGTTCCCAGCTCATCTCTGATATCTTCACTTTGGGCTTCCTCAGATTGCTGGTGAAATAATACAGTTTGTTACTGACCAGTTTTGCTAATCGAAGGAGCAAAATGGCTTTTAGACTCTCACCCTCTCTCAGCCTCCTGCATACCAGCAGATATGCTTTGGGTGTTGTGTGGATTTTTGTTGCTGCTTTGTGTGTGAGCATACTCCCTTCTACCTGATAGAACCTCATTCATCTGTCTGCTACGATTCACCTCTTTGTCCTGTCTGCAAGCACAACATCATCCAAACAACTGTAGCATAATGTATCTCAAAAGTTTGTAGATTCAGTTATACAAATGGTGATGTGAACACTTTTATCTCTAGAATCAAGGATGTGAAGTTAACCTGTCCAGTAGGCCTTGCATTAAAATCTCCTGCCTGACTTGGTTCAGGGCCTCATGGAAGAGGATCTCCGTGTCTGTGCGCTGCTCCACTATGCTGCGTGCTAACTTCTTTACTTGGCTTAGCTCTCTTTCTCGTAGGGTCAGAAGCTTCTGGAGTTTGTCCAGTTCTACACCACTGGCCTGAATTTTGACCTCAGCACGGTGCTCAATGTCAGATTTCTCCCATTCAAACTCAGCCACCATGCTGGACAGAGCCTGCTCCAGTGTTGACACCTTGACCTTCAGCTCAGAAATCATGCTTCGATGAGTCGTAATCTGAGATACTGTGTCATTCATTGCCAGTTGGCTTGAATCCTGCAGGATAAATGACACAGTGCGTTCCAATGAAACTGATCAGTTGCAATGAGTTCTTAGTTTAAAAACTAATCAAAAACTAATCAACTTCTAACTTGTATTGTCAAGCAGTTATTTATTGTGTAACATCAGTACACATACTGAATTCTGAAAATAGTAGGGACTAGGACTAGTCTTATGTGTTTAAGTATCAGGCTTTAAATCACAAAGGTTTTTAAAACACTGTATTCATGAATGTAGTCAAGTGTGTCTAATGTCTAATGCATGTCTTAAATTATCATGTGTCATGTTGTCACCTTTTGCTCACTAAGGGTGTCATTTTCATCTGCCAGTACTGCATTTCTCTTCCGCAGATCCTCGACTTCTTTGATGTGGTAACCTAATGCTTTATTTAGACGTACATTCTCCTTGAACACAGTGCGAGAAGCATCATCCAATTGTCTGATGGGGCCAAGACAGAAGATGACATCTCATTTACCTCAAAACATTTCACCTACAGTTCCAATAGCACCAGGTTGAAAGTTATGTGATAAAGAAGATACTTACAGAATGGCCTCATTGTGGGCTCTCTCTGCAAGCACAGCAATCTTTTGTTCAGCTTCCTTCTCTAGGTGAACCTTAATACATTATGTTACGTTAGAAAGTATATATATATATATATATATATCACAAAGCATTGGAAAAAATATCTCTTCCTCACTCACATTTTATATATATTCTTGTATAACTACCTTTTCATTAAAGAACTTCTGCTCCATTCTTGTAAGGGTTTTCCTATGTTGTAGATCCGCGTTTTCCATAGTTTCCTTCATCTGTACAATATAAGGGTGACATTATATATAACATAAAGCTTTATTGCAAATACTTCTGCCAAATTGCCTAAATTGTTGTATTGTACATTTTTCAGTTCTTGCTCCATTTGTGGCTTTTTCTTAAGGAAGTCATTGATGATCTTGAGCTCCTCTTGAATCATGTTGAACTCACTAGATCTCTTCCCAAACGTCTCCTCCAACTCAGCAATCTTTAGTGTAAACTCAGCAGTCTGGGATGGCAAATCCACAAAAAACTCTTAGCAGTTAGCAACTGGGTAAACGAGTCTGTTTAACTCTTAACAATTTGTGCACACAAAATGTCATTTCCAAAATAACACTGTAGTGGCAAATGTGGCAATTTTAAGTATTCGGTATGGGAATGTGTTACAGCAGCCTTTAAAAATGTTATTGATTACATAATATTTATTTGTTAATTGTTTAATAAAATAAGCAACTATTTTTTTACTTATCCTTTTTGTGATTTATTGATGTTAAACTCTCTGCATAGGGTACAAACACTTTTATATTTTTATGAAGAACAAACAAGAAACAAAGCGTTACTCACTAAATTATCTTTTTCCTGAGAAGCTCTTGTTTTCTCAAGCTGTATTAGCTGTTCCAATGCAGCGATCTAAGCAGACAGCATACTACAATATAATCACTGACATGCAAATGTATCGTTAAACATCAAGGCCATTTAAAGTACCTTCTCCTCATTTTCGACGTCTTTCTGTCTTAGAACAGCGACGGTATCAATAGTTTTCTTCTCTGTTTTGTGCTGTAGATCTGTGAGCTGCTCGTTGGTTTTGGCCAGTCTCCGCGCTGCCTCATGATACTCAATGCGTGAAGTTTCTGTCATATCACACCTAGCTTCCCACAGAGCCGCGTTTGCTTTAGCTCTTTCAATATCAGACTCTTTATCCCTTTTCGACTCTTGCTTTCCATCTTTCTTTCCTTTTCTAAAGAGAAATAACCAGGAAATCAAATACTGTGACAAGCGTTAATTTATTTATACTTTAAATCCATTAAATACATATTTTAACAATCTCAAGGTTTATGTCGTAACCATTAAGCGTAGCGTAGCAATACGTGTCTTTACTCACCCTTTTCCCTTCTTTCCTTTCTTTACTTTTTTAATCGGCATCTGCCTGTGGCAGGTAAGCTGTTGAGTGTTCAATATGTTTTCCCCAAGCAGGACAGACTTTGTTTATACCTGTTGCCATGGAGACGATCGCAGTCCTCAGCTTGCTCTATTGGTCAAACACCATCTGAAGCTTTTTGTGTGGTAGATACAAGTTTTCAACACTTTCAGTCAAGGAAACTAAAATAAGTATTTGTCGGCAAAAATAGTAAATTTGTAAAATTGTAGAATGTACTCAGAGAAAGCAATGTTGCCTACTGTATTGTATGTATTATTAGTTCTATAAGAAATGTGAAAATTAATGAACATTTCACACTAACCCAGCAATATATAAAATGTTTGTTAAAAATGTTTGATTAAAAATACAAATACTAAGGCTCTTAGTAGAAAACTCCTGCTTATTTATTTGCTTTATAAAAAAATAACACTCCATGTTGTGTACCACAACAAAAACGTTCCCAGACTAAGATCCAGCATCAACACTAGAGTGAGCACTTCCTTCAGATTCTGAGCTGAATTGAGAACAGAATGAGAAAATCAAAGAACATGTGTTATACGCTTGGGAAAAATGCAGGAGATGGACAGTGGTTGGAGATTCAACATAAACACTGCAAGCACAAACTGTCAAAAACATTAAAGAACATTTGTGCAGAGTGAAAGTCACACAAACCTACAACTCTAGCAAGACTGTCCACAATGCAATCTGCCGCACCAGGAACAAAACTCACATTGTTTTACACTCAACATTAAGTGTAATATTCAGCTGAGATGTTAAGGGAATAATTCTTCCCAAAACAAAAATTCTTTACCATCATGCCATCCCAAAGAGGGACGTTTTCCTCTCTTTGGACCTTGGAGCCCTAAAAATTAGGAACTGATCAAATTGAAAAACTGACAACAGCATAACATTTAGGAACAACATAAGGGTGAGTAAATGAATGGGTGAACTATTCATTAAAAATTGTATTGTAGGAAATTATTGTAGGAATGTATTGTAGTATTCAGTATTAAGGCAGATTTGGTTAACACAACATACTGATGTCCACTGAAAAGGTACCAATGTAATGCCGACGTGGTGGTCTAACAAGTGTGTCGGTGTTACCATTGGTTTTTATTTTTTTCTTTGCAGAAATTTTGAATTAAATGCTTATGTTAAAATAAATTCAATGACTGTAAAACATGCATTTTAGGTATGGGAGAGGCATATTTTGAATTTCGGTATTTGGATGGTGCTAGTTTTGATCGCCCATTGGGATACTGTTGTTACGCAGCCCTGGCAACCCTGTCTACCACGTTATCAAATACGAACAGTCCAGCAAACTAGAGCGCATGCGCTGTTTTTTTTTTTTGGTGAAGATCAAGGAAACGCAACGATTGGGTATGGAATTGGGAGTAATGTTAAATAATTAAAAAGTTATTTAAGTTACTTACATATTTTTGTAATTTAAAAATAATGATCATATAAACATATTCGTTATAATGTCTAGAAAAAACACAACTGGACCCGGTAAGTTTTGCATGCATACTGTAAGTATACGTAGCTCGACTCGTTTAATGACGTTTTCCAAACTTTATCAGCTTCACCAGAGTAACTTCAGCAAATATGCTAAAGATGTGTTGTTTGACAGCATGTGCTGTTTGTCAAAATGTTTGTAAATTTTTGAAATTGTATTGCCTTTACGAACTTCAACAGTGTATTAAAGAGGACACGTATTTAATTCACATGCTGCAGTATTGTAAAAGCACACATTTCAGTATTCGTGTGTTTGTGGGAATGTGAGGCCTGTTGAAACTTTCAAAAGATATTTAATACTCTACTCTCACAGATTACTTCCGTATGCGTCATGATGAACGTCTCATGCGCGCTCAGGTAAGTTTGCTTTTGTCAGTGAGTCATTGCATTTGTGTGTTACATTGTCGCCAATTACAAAGTACCGCTTTGCTTTTATTTTCGTCTTTGGCGCTAACTTTAAGTCCGTATTTCTAATTGTTCCCGTTGATGTTTTTTCTGAAGGCTTTGGTACATTTTATAAATGGTAGACCTTCAAACCACAACTTCGAAGATGCCCTGAGCTTTGGTTATGGATTTGGTAAGATATGTTTTCAGCTTACTCAAACATGTACTGCTCTTACTGTTTGCCATGCTTATGTACACAGTACACACTACAAATGTAGTTAATCAGATCTGAGGTTCAGATTGGTTTATTATATGAACTGCAATAATTTCAAACTACTCTAGATATCTTGCTTTCTTATGTGGTCTACAGTTTAAATTTGTATTGTCTTTATATATCTTTGTTCTAAATCAGTGTATATTCCTATACATTTTATAATTATATTGTTTTTATTGGCTGAATTCACCTAAATAAACTCTTAAGTTTGTGTTTTTGTAATAAAGCTCCAGAACTGGACCACTTTGCATCTCAATTTGTGCGATATGAAGATTCATCAGATGATGGAGATTATGATGATGATAACTATGGCATTCCTGCAAGCAAAAGTTACCGTGACATTGCCCACAACTTCCTTGACAGAGGCCCGCCAAAGCCATTCATACACATAACTTCTGAGGTCTGTGTCAGACATTTCACTCAGCCCATCAGGGGACTGCTTGTGTTATTATTTTATAAACTTTTTGAAAAAATTTTCTAGGAAGCAGAAAGACCTTCTAAAGAACTCGTGGATGAAGAAGATAAACTTAAAAGAAAAACAGAGAAGAAAAAACAGAAAAAAATGGTGAGAGCATAAACAAAAAATGTTTGAGCTGGAATCTTGAGTTGGAATGTTTTACAATGTATTCTGTAATATCACAGAGACAGAAGGAGAGACGTCGGCTGGAAAAGCTGGAGAAGGAAAATTCAGATAAAGATAAAAATAAACCGGTATAATAAAATACATTAGCTTTTTTTTCTTGTTCTGTTTGTCATTTGCCTACAGCTCTTAGTCAAAGTGAAGCTGTTGCAATGCAAAAGTGCACAGACTTTCTCATGGTGTATTCGAAATATTTATTGTTTCTTTCCTTGTTTTAAGATACAGGTTGACCCTGGATCAGAAAAGACTAAACATGCAGATGATGAAAATTAAAATAAATTGATAGACAATAAGTGCTTATCTGTACCTCCTGACACTCAACATACCAAAGCACTTGTGCAGAGCAGTGAGGAGGAGGAAGATGATGAAGAGGAGGACTCAGTTGAACCAGAGGTTGGCCTTTGTCAAATCCTTAGCCAGTGTTACTTGTCATTTATTAGAGATATATATTTATACAACGCGGTTATGCTTAAATTTTATGTGCTAAGTGGAAGGTACTTATGTTGATTGTTGTTTTATGTGTCTTAGGAGCTTGACATGAATAGCTGCTTTGTGTCAAATGCAGCAGCCATTGCCAAGCGCAAACTGGAACAAAAGCCGAAATTTGACAGGAAAGCTGCTCCAGCAAACTCCAGCAAACAGCATGGGTCAGAGCAGAAAGGTGCCATAAAACCACAAAAACAGGTCAGAACAGAAAGCATGGCATGAGAGGAATTGCAGAGGTGTTTCTATGATTTTATTGGCTTTTTAGTGCAAATGGGTGATAGTTAAAGTTCTCATTACCTTGCTTTAAACTGGTTTCAGACCTGTTTACATGGCATCGTTGTCTAGTGATCTAGAGTAAAGTGAGAAAATAACTACCTGTTTTTTCTAAATGAGTAGAAATGGAATCATAACATATGAAGAAGAAAACAGAATCTGTTAATGAATTGACGTTGTTCTAACTATTCCATCACATAACGTTTTCTGTTTTTTGTTTTTTTAAATATTAAAGTTATCTGTTAAACAAAGTTATTTGTTACACTACATCCATTTAACACAACTATCATTATCATAGTGTTGCTTATAGTACCTTCAATCACAATTGTTAAGACATTTTTATTAACAAACTGTTGGTTGATTTGTTTTGTATTTGCATAACGTTAAATTCTGTGAGCTCATTTCTGCAGATTAATAACAAAAAGGAGGCGGAGTCAGAGGAGGCAGTGGATGCCAATGATTTTATAACAAGAAGCGTGGAGCTTGCAGGTGATTGCTGTGTTTTATATTGTTTTGTATTATAGTTGTTACGACCTTTGATGGAAATTTTGTCTAGGAATTTAAAAGGAGTAACATTGAGATGACCAAAAGAAGAAGCTTGAAGTATAAGTGGCAAGAGATACGCAGGACATCAAATTAGCACCGCAAAAGATTTATTGCTCCCCAAAACCACGAATATTTACAAACATTTAAGAACAAAATAATAAACAATATTAAATTTATATAACCAAGACAAATGGGAGAGGAACTGAAAGTAGCGCTAGAAAATCAAAGAAATAAATATAACAAAAAGGTCCCCACTATCTCTCTAAATAAGAAAACAAAAATATGAAAACGAAATCTTCAGTGCAAATGCGCCCTAAACTTACTCTAACTAAAAAACACAATGTATATAAATAGGCTTTTTGGTTAATAAAATGAATGTTCTCTCATTTTTAGTTATCGGTAACCAGTATGCCATTTCAGGAAACCTGCAGATGGCTGTGAAGTATTTTACAGAAGCTATAAAACACAACCCAAAAGAGTATAAGTAAGACTATGTCAGCAGTTTCACTTACAACACACCTTCTCCATAAAGTGAAGTGATAAATCGGGCAGAGCGAGTTAGTGAAAGGTTACGTTTCCATTGCAGGTTATTTGGGAATCGTTCTTTCTGCTATGAAAAGATGTTGCAGTATGAGAAAGCTTTAACAGATGCTGAAATTGCACTTTCTATGAATTCCAAATGGATAAAAGGACTTTACAGAAAAGGCAAAGCACTGGTTGGGCTAAAGGTATCATTATCACATCGTGCATGCCTGTGACAGCCGTCATATCTTATTCAAATGACATCATTCGAATTACAAACATCCACAGATGCACGTCTGCTTTTGCAAATTCAAACACAATCTTGTTGTTCTTTCTCCATCTCATAGAGATATTATGAAGCCAGAGTTACATATTCTGAGGTATTAAAGCTGGACACCACATGTAAAGATGCGGCTGAGGAACTGATGCGGGTGCAACTCATGCAGCTTATGGTAAGTGGGGGTGCTGTGTTAGTGTGGTCAGCATCTGAGTCTTATGTCGACATCTGTGATAAATTGCTTGAACGCTTATGTCTGTGTCTGCCTGTTTTCCAACAGGAAATGGGATTCACTAAAGAGCAGAGCTCCAATGCGCTTACTATTTATGGAAATGTAGAAAGAGCCTTAGGAAGTCTGTTTCGGCTTCAAGGTATGTATATGCATTATTTATATGTGTGTGCGCGTGCGTGTGTGTGTGTATACATTTTAGTATTAGTATTTCAAAAGGACATTCAGAAAAAACTGATGTTCACAAATATAATTACTGGGGCAACACAGTCAATTCCAAAAGAAAAAGCTTGATTACAGTTGCTCTGCATTGATACGTTCTGTCTAGGTGTGGCCTCGGTCCTTGTGCCTACAGAAAGTGAATTTGTGCCAGTACACAGAAATCCACAAGCTCCGGCTAAATTCCCCCTCAGACGACCTCTTCAGAATCAGACTAGACCCAACACGCGTGCTCCACACACTCATCATCCTCTGTGAGACTCACAACAACACACATGCAGACATTCAATATTTCACCTAAAAACTGCAAAAATTCTAAAGTGTGACTAATTCCTTAACAGAGAGTTGTTTCCTGTCTGGGTTGGAGATCTGGTGCCTTCTGTAACAGAAGAAAAGCTTCACGAGTTATTCAGATCGTAAGTAAACTCATTGGTTTGCATTTTACAGCTTACCTATTGCAATGATGCTTAATACAATGGTGCTGGAGAACTGGAGCAGTGGAGCTCATTTAAGCATGTTCATAATGTTTTCAACAGTGCCGGGCCAATCCATAGTGTAAGAGTGTTACCTTCAAGACGATGTGCATTTATTAATTATACCAGGAAGCAGGACTGTGAGAAAGCCATCAGGGATTTCCATGTAAGTATGTGTTGGTTTGTTTTTTGAGAATTTGTGCCTTTCAAATTTGGACCACTGGCTCAGGAAACAAATGCCTCAAATAGTGTTTACAATGTAGTGAGGCTGATGTTTTTCATTGAGTGCAATTGTTAGGTGTGCAGATGACAAAATAACTTATATAAATTTTTTTATATAAAATAACTTATAAATAAATGTAAATAGCTTAAAACTTATATACACCTAATCATTGTTTGGAGATACCACCCTAACCATTGTTTGGTCAGAGGTTTATCCAAAAATATCTTGCAGTGTGGATGGATTTGTGTAACAAAAAAATCAAGTGTGTTTGGGGTTTGTAGGGATATCCTATTGATGGGACAGTTCTAGTGGTGCGTTATCCAGACAGGATACATACTTGTCTTGGAGTGTCTACAGATGCATCTACTGAGTCCTCAGGGAAGAATGGGTGAGTTGATTGATTTATCTGTAAGTGTAAGTGAAATTATTGGCTAAAACTATAACTTCATACAAGTTGATTGGACTTCATGGGGCATGACCAGTTTTAACTGGAATTAAACAGTGGAATAGCTATATAGTAACCTGGTAATAATGAAGTAGCCTAAAATGTATGTTGTTACAATTTAATAATTTAAAATTTCCTTTCCTGTCAGAAAACAACCTGATGAATGCAATTTTTGGAGGATGTCTGGCTGCATTAAGAATGATCGCTGCACTTATCGGCATATACCAGAAAACAAGGGCATTGACGTACCTCAAGGGAGATTACACCACTGATTTATCCTAACAAACGCATCTCAAAAATCTACATTAACTGTTTAGACATGACAAAAATGATACAAATGCGTAAAACACCCATTGTTGAGCAGATTACCACTTTTGTTGGGTCATTTTTTTGAATACTTCATTTGTGATTAAAATATTGGCTTATGATCATTTTATAAACTAGATAATGAGAAGTGTTTTACTATTTTTTAACATAAGAGTAATGTTTCCTTTTACTACAAGAATTGGTTTTGAATGTTTTGCAAGTCTTCATGTGAAGATTTCTGCTTCAAGGCAGTCAAAATTTTAAACTGTAGTTAATGAAGGATCACTGATGCTTAGATAATAGAAGTTTGCTGTCTTGTTTGTTGTCTTGTTGGTTGTCTTATTTTGACCCTTTCTTAAAACCCTTTCTTAAAGGATCGTTACCCTCTGAGAGATGTTATTTTAGCTTTAAAAAGGAAGTCCAATGTGCTGTACATGCAGTTCTTAATTTAATCTTTTGGAAATTATGTGAGTTGCATGCAGATCAGTTGAAACCCTTGATGCATTTGCAATAAAAAAATGGCAGGAGACAATGTTGTACAGTTGTTACAACGAAAAATTTGCACTTAATTGTAATGTATATTGATGCAAAATTAGCTGCACATGTCTTCAAATCTCAAAGATTTTTAAAATTTAATTTTTGTTTGATCATAATCATAAAACGGTTACCCAACACTATATTTGAGGTGTATCTAGTGTTTTAGTGAGAGAACTGTCTCTGTGACACGTGTTATTTATATACATTTTTTTTACATTACACTAGACATGGTTTAAAGTTTTAAGTTGAAATGACACATATTCCTATAAGTTGATTAAACTTAAATTTAAAGCAGCAACATTTTTCCAGTGTAGGGGGCAAATGTTAAGAAAAACTGATACTCATAATCTTGCCCATGAGTTTGCATGTCTCTGGTTAAAGTGAAGGAAGTAGTTTTGTTATTGTGTAATTTTGAAACCTAAAACCCTCAGTTTATGTCAGGGATTCTAACTGGAAAATCATGTATCTTTGTGTGGTATTTGTTTAAAAATACAATAACCAACTGAACCAAAAGGTAAATGTATATAAGTTTAATATAGTGACTGTACCTCTGTGATGCTCTGTAAATGACCTCTAGATTAAGACCTTTTTAAGAATTAAGGAATGAATATGGTAAGCTTTGGATTTTCACAAAAGCAGCTGCTCGAAAAGTGTGATTTTTGGAAATTGCTCCATATCATTAATAACTGCCAGTTAGCACTCAGTGAGCAAATAGTGAACCCCACTCACCATAAACAAGAACCTTAATACTATAGCATTAGTAATTCATCACAGCCTTGCAGAGAATTCCCTATGACAGTTAAGATAAATGAGTAATGATTATGGCTGAATGGGTTTAACAATGTGCATCTTTGGTCAATGTCTATGTTTCACATTAAAATTACAGTAGGAGGAGCTCTCATTTCACATTGAAAAATTCTTTGTCTAGGTGAGGTTGACTGTTCTTACTAGAGCTGTTTATTTTAACTTGTAAATTTGGAGATTCTGTCCAGTATATGATGACATGAATGTCTTTAAAATCTTGATATCAGCAGTAGTTTGGCTTGTGTCTGAAGGTAAGAAACCCTGAAGATTTAACAGACAGAGGTTATGGCATGTTCTTGTTTGTATTATTGATTTGTTACCAATTCCAGCTGAATTACTGCCGTTTTATTTTTGAAGGGCTTTTGGTACAAGGGCCTTCTC
>JAZGTI010006180.1:0-23902 GCA_036877585.1 Botia kubotai | reverse complement strand
AGGAACACATCTTATTTATTTATATATTTATTTGATACCCAATGGTCTACATAGACTGTGATAAACACAGCTCAGCATCTTGTAATATTCTGGGTTGATTCTATTACATTTGCTCATGCCAACAATGTGAAGAGCTTAGATGAAAAGTGGAAAGAATTCAGTTGTTCTACAAAGGCCATTGAACTGTCATAATTCGCACAGACTAATTCCTATAGACTACAGACTAATAAGCTATAGGCAAATTAAGTGAAAAATGTCAAGTTCTGTTCTAATTTGAGGTTTTCACAAAAATGTATTTGTGCGTCTGGACGATCCCTAATGTAATTGTTTGCTTAATTGTTTTTCAATTAAGTAGTGTAGTGTGTAGTGTTGTGTAGTTCACAACAAAATATCTGCAATGCGCACTATCGCATTGCACTATAATAGAAACTGACTGCACTGGGTCCATCATGATAATGTGGAGCTGTAATTTTCCACATTCCTGCGCGGGAATAAGAAATAAGATAATGACGCGCTTGATTTTAAAAAGTTGATAAATGTACAATATGCTTTAAAGGAGAACTCAGATGGAGCACTCGCATAGTGACGTAGGCAGCGTACTGTGCGCTGTGAGCGGAACAGACAAATGACTGAAATTACAACGCAGCGCACATGCGCTGTATCATAGCAACGCCACCGTAAACAATATTGGTCCTTTGACGGTGCTGTTTCTCTCCTTAACCTTGTACTGATGTTACCATTCTCCTACTGCTGTGCTTATTAACGCCATCCAAAATGCACCAAACCGAGTCTTTTGCGGTCGACGAGGTCGACGAGGCAGACGAACCCGGAGCATCTGTCGAGTCCAACAGCCAGGAGGAGAGAATCAGAGCCCGTCGTGCGCGCGTAACCGCACGGAACGAGGCCAGAAAACGGTACACGTTCATCTCCATGAGATAAATAACTCACTGCTTTGTAGCGTGAATTAGAAATAAACGTCTCATTAAGTTATTTATTAACTATTAGGCAATGCTTTATATACGTGCAATGTATTCCTGCAGACAAGAGCTTGGTGGAGATACGCAGGCGAAAGAGGACGTGAAAGAGGACATACGTCAAAGTCAGAAAGACGTGGAGTTTAGCGAGAGGGTAAATTTATAAACTGCATTTATAAATAATACAAATAAATAAATGTAGCATTTCGGCTTTATTCCTAAGTCGAGATTGGTCAGTAGTTGCTTTTAAAAAAATACAAAGTTGTCTTGCTTCTTTCTTGAGCCGCTTTCAAGAAAACAGAAGTTATAGACGCATCGCGGAACATTCTCAGAACGTTGACTAACGTTCTCTTAAAGTTATCAAAAACGTTCAGGCAGCAACGTTATTACAACGTTTTTAACATGGTATATCATATATCAAAAACGTCATTCTTAAGTGGTTAGTAAAACGTTTTAAAAATGAGAATTAAGAATTAATAAATTGTTTGAATGACGTTCTTATAATTAAGCAATAACGTTAATATATTCTATAAAATTGGACGTTTTTGTTACTGGAAACGTTAGGGTAACGTTCTTACAACCTAAAATTGTTAGCTGGGAATACATCGAACATAGTCTATTGATTCATATAGTATGTGAGGTACATCAGATATTTTAAATACTGTCCTTTGCTTTGTTCACAGTACATGACAAAATTACGAAGTGATGGACTAGAGCTGGTGACCAACGTTCAGATAGCTGCAGATGCCCGAGAATCAAACAGGAGAACAGAGCAAGAGGAGGCAGAACGACTGAGGTACCAAACATGCCAAAAAATGCATACTTTCCCTTTTGCCACTGTGGGCTCCCATATTCTCCATAAACACAATCAACTAAAATGATGGGGGACAAACAGTCAATATATTTTTGCAATTAGTAACTAGTCCTCCAAAAATGCTTGTCTTTTCTTCCCTCACTACTTTTGACATTGTGAAGGAGACAAAAGCTGGAAAACGAGGCCAAGTCCAGCCAGGAGAAGTTTGAGGAGATCAACCATAAATGGACGGATGCCAAAATGAAACAGACGCCCCTAGATCTCAGAGATGCTCTGAACAGCCAACAGCAGCTCTGCAACCAGATTATCGATGAGAAGAACAAACTGATCACTGATCTACGGCAGGTACTCACACGCTTCAATGTGAAAACATACAAAATCTGTGTCGAGCATAATTAAATGTGTGTGTTTGTGTAGGAGCTAAAAGCAAGCGATGATCGTTATGTCAAAGATCTGAAGAAGCAGGCCAAGGACATAGACCTGCTGATCGAGAGGATGGAAGAGCAGATCTCAAGTTTAAAAAAAGCATACAGGGACAAGCTGCGCCAAATTGAGGTGCAGTGCTGCCTCCTGCAGGCTTAAGGCTTGTCTAGCAGATACAAATATTTTCCTGCCCTTGATAAAATATATTTGGTGTAAACAGGAATGAGCAATTACACCACAATTCTGTTAAATATAATTTCTTTTGGAATATGGCTAATCATTTTTTATGTGTACATTATAGAACTCGTTTGGTGATGAGAGGAGAACTTTGCTAACCAAAAACAAAACGATATGGGAACAGCAGATGAAGGAACATTGTGATAAAGAGGTACAGCTTTTAAAGAGCAGCCACTGAGCAATCAGAGAGTTAATACAGATTTTCTCACGTGTCTCTGTGTTTGTCTGCAGCTGAAGAACATGATGCAGAGTTTGAGTCTCATGGAGGAGCATGAAGACTTGCTGCAGAAGCTGAGGGTACAAACAGCTGAAGAATACAACATAGACAAAATCAAACTGGACACAGAAGTACAGGTACATACAGAGCTAATAGGGAATGTTCTCAGAACATTGGCTAACGTTCTTCAAAAGTTCCCTGAAATGTCTTTAAAAGTCCTCTTAAAGTTATCAAAAATGTTCTTGCAGCAATCGACATATCTATATTGAGATATTGATCTATATCGAGATATCATATCTATATATAGATATCGATCATATATCAAAACGTTATTCTGAAGTAGGTAGTGGAACGTTTTAAAATGTTACAGATTTACAAAAATTGTTTGAATCTTTTCCAAGCAATAACATTAATAACATTAATGTCCAAAAAACTGGACATTTTGAACGTTCCTAAAACTTTCAAAATAACATTTTGTTGTTTGTAAGAATGTTGTGGTAACATTCTTACAACCTAAAATCGTTAGCTGGGGAATAATGAGACTTAAGGATGACCTTGTACTTTAATAGACTGTTCTCGTGTCTCTGCATTTATATTAAAAACATTTAAACTTTAGTCAAAAGTTCAATAATGCGTGTGTGTTTATGTGTGTTTATGTGTGTGTGCATTAGAATTTAAGGGTTAAGGTCCAGGAAATGAAATTCAGTTACCATCTGAACCAGGAGAAACTTGATGACAAATTCAGAACGTTAAAGAAACAAGAAGAGGAGAACACAATCCTAAAATCCCAGTTAAAGAGGAAACTCATCAGGTAACTCATTTATTAAGTTACTTATACAGTCTAACGCAACAACATTAACTAGATGAACCAGCTTGTCTTTAAAACTGATGTTAAATTTAACCATTTCAGAATGCAGGATGTTTTCAACAACATGAAGTCCAAATGCGCAGAGCAGAAAAAACAGTCGAAAGTGGAGAACCAATCACTGAGCAGAGATTACACGCGCCTTAATCAACAGTACAAAGACATGCAGAAGAAATCAAGGTGCTTGCTCAACAACACTTACATCGTGACCTAGAGATGCATTCAAAATATTCAAATTCATTAAATATTGAAGAGTATGTAGAGGATTATTGTTTCTTAGACAAAAAAATAGTTTTGATTTGACCAACGTTTACCAAGTTAAATACATTCAGGGCTTAAGTCCCAGAAGCCCATCACTGACTAGTACCAACAGTGGCCATAACCTGTGTTTGTGTGTGTGTGTGTGTGTGGACAGACACTTTGCAGCACTCGATACGCAGCGTTTTGAGAAGTTATGGCTGATGAATGAAGCGGAGGTTAAGGTTCTGGTGCACAGAGCACTGGAGATAGACAGACTGATTCACGAGCATCAGCTGGGTCTTGCTTGGGTGTCTCCTCCTCTCACCCTCATGGATCCATCCGGACCGATCGGAGGTAAGCACCAGGGCTTCCGGACGGCTGGACAGGCAGCTGCAGATGCCCTGAAAGAGGAGCAGGAGGAGGTGGCAGGAAATTTAGAGGAGGAATCTGAGTGTCTGCAGAACGCTGGTGCTGGAGTCAACAGGAGAACGGTGAAGAGCATTCTGGAGCTGCTGTGTGACAACGCGGTGAGTGTGTGTGTGTGTTTGTGCTGTTCTAATCTTTTAAAACTTTATTAAACTAATTCTAATTATTTAAACTAATCTTTGCTTTTAAGTCTGGGGACTGAAAAGGTGCATTACTGAAGATTATCTCTCTTTCTGTCTGTCTCTCTCTCAGGAGTTTCTTGTGGAGAGTAAACTGTTGAAGCTCTTGTCCCATCTAGAGAAGAACGAGCAGTCCCTTTTGAAGCTGGATGCCATTTTCTCAGTAAGTTAAACGACACAAACGCTGAACTTAAGTGATGTCAGCTCTTCAGAAACTGACTCTCCAGAACCCTGCAGTTATGTTAATATTGTGGACTTCCCCTTACTGCATCAACGCAGGTACTGGGCATTGAGACGGAAGAGGATGTGTACAAAATGGCCGAGTTCTTGATGAAGTACAGAGAGCAGAGGGATCAGATGGAGGTATGGCTGCGGTTCTCCCATCAGTTCTGCTCTGGAAGTGGAACTACACACAGCTTGTGTTTCTGATCTCAGGCAGGGAAGGCGGTCAGTGATCAGAGAGAATCAGTGGACGAGCCCTCTGACCTCATCCATCCAAATGAACTACTGGTGGCTCTTAAAGAGTTTACAGCCCAAAACTGCAGGCCCTGGTCAGTGTGCTTGTGTTTCTATTAAAACCAACGTTTATGTACACTTGTATTTAGTAAATATAACAACTTAAAGTGTTTGGGAATCAAACTCATGGTGTTGTTAAAGTACTACAGGACATATTACAGAAATAAATGAAAAACTCTGTTTGTGTTGGAACGTGTTCAGTGAAGTTGAGGCCTCACAGCAGAGCAGTGTTTTGGGCCTGAATATGAGAGATGACTCTGATGATGCAGCGTTTTGGGAAAGTCTGGCTAATGTCATTCCAGAGTCCAAACTCAAGCTGTGGGCTGCACTGGAAACAGCCCTCAACAAGTATCAGTAAGTGTATAGATACTCATTCTATATGCCGTCAGACTGCGCTGGATTATATGAATATAACGATGTTTTATCTTCAGTACGGTACTGACTGAAAGGGCCGAGCTTCTAGCGGAAACACAGACTATAAAACAGCAGAATACAGAGCTCAGACAATTACTGCACCAATACACAACCTCCAAGGTGAGCGTGTGTGCGTGTCACGTGTCATTAGGGTTTTTCCTTGGCTGTGAATATCTAATTATCATTTTGTCTCCTGATAGGTCAGTGCTTAGCTGGAGACCCGCCCATCGAGATGAGGCAGTTCCCAAAGCGATTAAACGATACGTATTATTATGTATTTAATATACAGTATTGAAAGAGATGCATTCCAAACACTGTAACTGAAATTTAAATTCAATTCAAATAATTTGGATTTAAATTAAATAAAAAACACTTGCTTCAAAAGAATGAGACAATGTTTATTAATGTTTTTTAAACATTAGTTTATGGTAAACACATGCCCATAGATTATTAACAAAGGTTGTTATTTTTGGTCTTTATTGGTGTTTGTTTGGTCTATTACTTACTGCACTGCAGTTTTCGTTTTTAACACTAGAGGGAGATATTTTAACATGGACTCAAAGCTCAGTGCCCAGTTCACCATTAGGAAACTACACTGTTAACCAAGCCACAGGCAGGAATGGAGATTTTTATTAGTATTGCATCATTTAATCGTATTTAGTGAGGAAAACAGAGTTTGACAAAAAATGTTTGAAATTAACATCAGAAAAATTCCAGTACAATATAAAACAAATATATAAAAAAAGATTGTATGGGGTTAAAGAAGTACACCGTGTAACAAACATCGATTCTAACCCGTGTGTGTGTGTTTTATGACTGCATAAAATATAGCCTGTTTGTTTGGTCCTTCAGTTTAAAAACATAAATTATCACCCTCCACCCATCCCGGCACGCCTTCTCCATCTCCTGAACACACACACACACACAGCTCTGCGCCCCCTCACTCGTTTTAATGGTGCGATCTTAATTCTCTGTTCACGGTCATCATGCAGCTGTTGTGAGAGACTTCTGACACTTTCCTCACGGGCTTTGTCCAAACATCAGTAAGTTTATAAGAACTCTTTATAGTTTCTATAACTTCAGTTGTAATGCGCATTGTATACAACTTTATTTAACTAAAGGCTTTCAGTATAATTTCATTTGGATCTTTAATGTAATTTATTGAATCCTTAAATCAAGATCTTACATGCAAATAAATGTAATTTATTTATAAATTTAATAAATGCTTTAATTTCATATCATTTCATATGTTTATTGTTTAAATTTCATATGTTTGTTTATATTTGGACACGCACGCTAGTTCTAGTCAGTTGTTTTCCACGCACTCTCCACATTAAAACTTACTCGTTTTGTCTCTTTCTCACTTTATAAAACTCCGGATTGAACAGTATCAGAAATGTGGGAGTTACCGAGAATTCGTTACGCTGACTGTAACAGTTCGGAGGCGAGTGAGGAGACGGAGATCTCGGTAAATATCGGTGGCGTCAAGCACGTTCTCTACGGAGACATGCTGAACCGATATCCCGAGACGCGTTTGGCGGAGCTGGCAAACATCGCCGCGGAGAGCACGCGGGATGTCTCTGCGCTCTGCGACGACTACGACTCGCAAAAGCGCGAGTTTTATTTCGACAGAGATCCGGATGCATTTCGGTGCATCGTGGAGCTGTATTACTACGGCGAGGTTCATATGAAAAGAGGAATCTGTCCAATGTGCTTCATGAGAGAGATGGACTTCTGGAGAATCGATGCGGACTATCTGGACGAATGTTGTCAAAGTAGTCTGAACGAGGTGGAAACCGAACTGGCAGAAATTGCGGAAAAGGTAAAGACCATCCTGGACGACCTGGAGGGTGATGCCACGGCGACTAGAGGTCAGAGGTGCCAAGCGTTCATATGGAAGCTCATGGAGAAACCGGAGTCATCTTTAGCCGCGCGCGTAATCGCCATCGTGTCATTTGTCTTCATATTGCTCTCCTCTGTGGTCATGTGCGTAAG
Organism: Botia kubotai; assembly: GCA_036877585.1. NCBI lineage: Eukaryota > Metazoa > Chordata > Actinopteri > Cypriniformes > Botiidae > Botia > Botia kubotai. Next base: position 16,602 of record JAZGTI010006180.1, on the reverse strand, counting down.
CACCATCCCGGAGCTGCAGGTGCAGGATGCCGAGGGACACTCCGTGGAGCATCCGACCCTCGAGTCCATCGAGACGGCTTGCATCATTTGGTTCACCTTGGAATACGTCCTGCGTCTCCTCTCCTCTTCAAACAAGGTGCGCTTCATGCTTTCCTTCATGAATATAGTAGACTTTTTGGCCATAATGCCTTTCTACGTGGTGCTGATTCTTACGCACTTGGGCACCGCGATGATGGAGCTGGCCAACGTGCAACAAGCGGTGCAAGCGTTGCGCATCATGCGCATTGCGCGCATCTTCAAACTGGCGCGCCACTCCTCTGGTTTGCAGACCCTTACCTACGCGCTTAAGAGCAGCCTGAAAGAGCTGGGCCTGCTGCTCATGTACATGGGCGTGGGAATCTTTCTGTTCTCCGCCCTGGGGTACACCATGGAGCAGAGCCACCCGGAGACAATGTTCACCAGCATCCCACAGTCCTTTTGGTGGGCCATCATTACCATGACAACTGTAGGCTACGGAGACATCTATCCTAAAACCACGCTGGGCAGGTGTAACGCAGCAGTCAGTTTTCTGTGTGGCGTGATAGCCATCGCGTTACCGATCCATCCGATCATTAACAACTTTGTCATTTTTTACAGCAAACAGCGTGTGCTTGAAACCGCTGCCAAACATGAGATTGAACTCATGGCGTTACGCGCAAAAGAGGAAGAACAGGAGACTCCGGATGCCGGTAAAACGGCATCGCCGAGGACACGGGCTTCGGCTGACAACAGCTCAGCGTGGGACAGTACCGCTGCGCGCGCGTCACACAGCGATACCTTCATCCCGTTACTTAGTGATACAGCCACTGGATCCAAATGGCAGCCTGTCCACAAATGCAAGGAAAGCTGAGTGTTTGTCATATGCTTGTAAACAGTTAACCAGTAACAGTTCACTGGGAGTACAATTTCCCCCTCATATATTAAACAACGGGGAAATATGTAGTTTATCTCTTTACGGTAATAAACCCTGAAAACATTAATCACAACTCCAGCTATGAACGTATATTAAAACAAATCTCTAATGAAACTTCCTGTTTTTCTCTATTCAGGCGAGAATAAAATACGTGTTTGTCCTGTTAAATCAAATTTGCTTATTACATAATCTTTAAGTGAAACAGTGCAAAAATAAATGAAAAGAGGTGAGAATGAACTGCAAAAATAAGGTTAAGACATGGCAAAAAAAATTGTACATATATCTTACAGTACAGATCTAAGGCTTCGATATATTAATTACACTTAATAATCTGTCAGGTCACATCTGAAAGAAAAATGTCTGTGATTTTATAATGCAATTAGTAAAGCATAAAGTCACAACCTAATTTCTATGCGTTTTTGTTTTTTATCAAAATGATCATTTGTTTAGCTTGACATCTTAGAAACACATTCTCCTCTGGGAGGCCGTATTGATTTTTCTGGGTCATTTTGATCTTGTCTTTTAATTGATCGTTGTTTAAATTATTATCGTTTTGTAGACGCCATTAGTTGAAGACGGTAAATCTAAGCGAAAACGATACGTCCAACATGTTTGTTTTACTGTGATAATTGAATGTGCATGGTACAATATGTTATTGAATGTTTTTAAAGCTTGTGTTATTAACAAACACCTTCAGCTGTGTTAAATTATCCGAACGATCCATACTAATCCTGCCCGGTTCAGATAGACGCCTCTGACCTGCTTTATTGGTGTGTACCGGCCTGTATTTCCTCTTTCTGAATGTTTCAGTCTCATTTGCATATTAAACAATGGCGTAAACCACCAACAACATCTGTCAGAGTATGTATAATGTGTCAACAGAGTTTAAAAACCACTGCGGGTCTTCGAGCGCCCTTCATGGTGTGGGCCAGTCTGACCCATTTGTTGGCTCATGAAAGACGTGACCATGGATGGGTATGTCTGTGTGGGTGTAATTCTTTTCTTGTCTTAGTGAATTACAGTGTTCTGAATGTGTTTGTGCCCACACGCAAAGGTAGGGTGAGTTTGTCTTTGTGTAGGTCTCTTGATTGCTGGACACTGAGATATGGTTTAGATCTGGCACGTGGGCGGACAAAAGAGCAGGCACAGCTAATAGTCAGTAATCACTGCCCCCCACCAGCTCGGTCCAGTCGGTACCGCACGCAAACACAGACTGCCTAAAACGTTCATGGAGAGAGGGGGAATTTAGGCCACACACCCTCCCCAACACACATCACCACCTCCAATATATATAAACACAGCAAAATGCACCTCTGTAATGCTCACACACACACCCTGTCCTCGCTTATCATCTCCAGAGTCCCATTTGGTCTCCCATTAAGCTGCTAAAATGCACGGCTCGCACAAGACACAGTCTGAGAGGGAAGCACATGTTCCGTGCAGCTGACTGACTGGGCCCAAAATTGGGGCTCCACCTCAATTTCACATGGATCGGTTTTGGGTTACACGCAATGCTCTGTAACCAGAGCACCTCACTCTCGAGCCCACCCTTCACACAAGAGACACACAGTTTTGGAACGCTTAAGCTCACTGTTCATCACCTTCTAAAAATACAAGTGACCATGTTTTCCCTCCGAGTTACTGCAGAATAAAATGTCTACACACAAGTTGTAAAACCTCTGCAACTTGCACACTGAGTAGAAATGACGATTCGCCGTCATCTTGACCTTGTGGAAGTGTAACTGAGCATTCAAAAAGGTGTCAGCCAATCATTATTCATGTTTTTGTGAAGTCTTTCACAAAATAGAATTAAAATAGAAATATAATGGCCGCATTGTACATCCACTGGAGACAAAAGCAGTTACGTGACGTAAACTGACCGGATCAAGAGTGATTTTCCTCTGAACACCACAACCACAGAGAACAAAGACAATCAGAGGAGAAAAGGGGAAAAGGGGGTCTTTTGATATCTGAAAGTTGTGTTTAAGTACCCCTCAATATCTGCAGGAGTAAAGCTATTACTTTACAAAAGAAAATGACTCGAGTGCACTTCAGAGCAGCTGAGTGACGTTACGACAGACTGCTGTGAAATCCAGTGGAAAATAATCACAGTTATCAAAACTGACCTTTACTGATGATTAGGAGGAAAAATAAGTCCGTTCTTTGAAAAGCAAAAAATAAAAAACACTCTTCCTGTTTCCTCTTTCACACGCTTCCTTACTGATGTGTTGTGTTCATTATCCTTCCTAACTTTAGTTTGATTGACAGGTTATTCTTTTATTCAACCCTGTTACATACGCGATTGTGAAAAACAATGATTAAACGAATCTTTCTCTTTAAACTATGGAACATTTACTGTACATTTATCAATAACTACAAGCCAACATTAACTAGCTAGCTAAAGAAAAAGTTTACCTCACAAACATTCCTGATACTTTTAGAGCTTTTGTGCCCAGAAAGGTTTTTAAATGATAAATTATACATTTGGTCTATTTAGTTCTGATGTTTATTTAGCACTTGCTGCTAGACAATTACATAATCACACAATTAAGGTCCCAAAATTTTGTAACAGGGTTGCAAAAAGAACAAATGTCACAGACATCGAATATAAAATCTAAAACATGTCGTATAATATTTCACTTGACCTTCTGAGGTTGACAAGTTGAGAACGTTTTGAGAAGGTGAAGCACATTGTTTTACTGACCATTTACTAGAGCAGCAGGACCTGTTGTGTTCATAGTGCCAGTCAACTTTAATTGGATCAGAAAGACCAGACGAGTCATTTTAATGCAGTACATTCCCTACCATTCATTTGACATTGAAATAAGTATTCAAATCAGATCCAGATCAGAGTGGTTTTACCTCAGACTGCAATCAATGAGTCAGAAAAACAAGCGCAGGCCAGCAGGAGCCCAGCTAACAGGAAACGTTATCAGAACGTTGGCTAACATTCTCTAAACATTCTCTCAAAGTGATCAAAAAGTGATATATATCATTCAAAAATGTTACAGAATAAAAAAATTATTTAATACTGTTCTTAAATCCGAGCAATAACATTAAAACAACTTTTGAAAATAAACTTTTTGATTGTTCCTTGAACATTCAAAGTAACATTTTTAACGTTATTGTTACTTAATGGAAACGTTCGTACAACGTGAAATTGTTAGCTGGGAAGATAGCTCGTGCTGGTATTTTAAATACACACAGTGATCGATTACGCTGCTCTGCCAGTTCAAATGCTAAATACAAAGAAGGTAAAAAAGAATAACAACATCGCCAGCGAACGCTCAACTTCCTGTTGACGGAGCGCATCAAGTTGTAAATAAATGATGTCACTAAAGTGATACGCACGGTGCTTAGCCGTATCTCTCAGTGCTCGCAATCACAATTAAAATGACACTCATTCATTCCTCACTCTCTCATGTCATCTCAGCTGCTGTCAGGAATCTTCATCCAGGAGGACTCGCTCCGCGCTAAAGGAAGTGACATCACGCTACAATTCACTCACAGCAAGGTCATCCGTACAACGGCACAGACAACCTGAGATCGTAATGGCTGCTTTTAAATCCTACCGATTTGGGCACAACACTTCTGGCGTGTCGCAGTTGCCCTTCAGTCACTCGAGTGTTGTGCCATTCTCGCACAACACGCTTTTATTACCGATATATTTTACTTTTCCGGCAGACACCTCATTAAGGAAATTGGCTGTGAGTGACGGAGTGAGTGTGGTGCAGAGTGGAGCCACTTACTTTCTATAATTAATTACCAGCAGAAAGCAGAATTATGAGCACACAGTTACAATATATGGGCAACATTCTGAGCACAAAGTAACTTTTGGCAAAGACTTTTAAGACCATTACCGCACACGGCTATAGAATGAGTTTGACCTTTAAAGATGTATTTCCCCCTTTTAACTAATGGATGGATATTAACTCTACTAATTTATGGAGAAATGTTTGGCGTCTTGGTTAAGAGCTAAATGTAGACAGTACATTAAACATAACCTTTTAAACTGACCTGTTCAGTAAAATTCCTTATATACCGTTTAAGTGTAAATGTATGCAAATAAAAAAAAGCATCAGTTCTTTAGCATTATTGATTGATTGTTTTGTAGCGTCAAATATTGTCGCAGAAATTACATTTTCCTATTTAACCAGCTACCAGCAACGTCAGTATCTTTCATCCCTGTTAACTTTCAACAATTTAGAAATGAAACTATTGACATTAGTTTCCATTTGAAGGTTGGCTAGGCAATTTTGGAGAGGCTAGCAATAGCAAGCTAGCTTTGAAAGCATAAGATCCCAGGGGAATAGGACGTCCTATTATTGCATGCGGACCGAATGACGTACAAATATACTAATATATTAATAGCATGTAGTGATTGCTATCAGGATGTGAAGAGACTTTCAACCATCATAACAAAAAATGTTTCTGTCTATGTACACACTGTCTTTAACAGCATCAAAACATCAGACATCAGACACAGACTGAACCCAAAACTATAAAAACAATCTGACAATCTGAACAACTGCATTTGCACAACAACTGCATGTCTTCTTTTATATCAATGCCCTTGTTCTCTTGAGTATGAATTATGACTATTTTTGTTTCTGTTTGAAAGCTGGACATAAAACAGAGAAGAATCAACATGATTAGCTTGATCTAAATATAATTCAAACACTATTGTCTCATGACTCACAACACACACACACACGGTCTCCTAGAAATTCAAGTAAGTTACTTACTGTTAACAAATTCATCAAACAAACAATAGTATATGCTTAGAAAACAATCTCAGTGAGGTCCTGGAAGGTCTTCAAGGTCAAACTGCTGTTAAACTGTGTGAGATTTGTGACTCTGAATGAACAGCACTGTTGAGGTCAGTTAAGTGTGTGTAATAGCCAGTATCTCAGAGGAAGCATAAAAAGCATTAAAGCTGCACTCAACAGTGAACAACCTTCAGACCTTCATTACACTTCAGAAGGTGAAACTAGAACAGACACTCTGCTGATACACACAGCACGATTACCAGTGCTTGTTGTGTTTTGGATGGCGTGTCCCCATCAGGCTTAACCAGTAAAATTTCTTTAGTCAACCAGCTTCACCATGGTGGTTATATAGCCTCACCAGCTCAGCATTGCTGGTCCATCAGCATGACCACCACCAAACCAGCATAAACCATGTTGAACCAGCATGGTCCAGTCTGGTCCATGTTGTTGTTTTTAGCAGCAACTTTTTTTATTCATTTATTGGGAGCTAAACTAAGTTTGACGTGCACTCAATTCACCCGACTTAAATAATATTTTGTGCTTTTACATTAATGCTTTTAATAAAAAAAAGACAATAATTTAATTTCGGAAGACCTTGATATGATTACAGAAATTTATAAATATCAAATGAAGTTTGTTTTCTGGATAAACAAATGTATCTCTCATACTGACTCATGTATAGAAGCGCAGGCGTGGACAGAATACAGAGGAGAGCAGAGATAAAGTATATCATTACTGTACATTTTGAGCTGTTAATGATTAATACTGTTAGTTATCAGTATTAACACACAATGAAACTTATCAATTTCATAATAAATTCACTGTGTTTAATTCATTGATCTACTGTCATTGTTTCACTCGAGATCACACTAAATAAAACAAACAACAGTTCAGACAACAAACACTGGCTCTCTTTCTCTCTAATCTATGGTGTTAATTCTAATTAAAGATTATAGAATCACTCAATCACTGAGAAACTTAGTTATGTTGATTTTCATAACACAGCAAAATATTACAAACAGGAAATGCAAAACTGATCATAATGTCACTTAATTGTCAACATTTTCATAGCTTAAAACTAATATTGATTAAGTATCTATTTTATAAATAGCAATGTATAATTGATAACATTTATGCCATTAAAAGGAGAGATAGTAATACATTTCATGGATTTTCATCAGAAATGTAGGAACTCACCAGGCATGACCTTTAACCCCAGGAAGAACTTCACGAGTGTTTTCATAAAGGTCTCTTATGGTGAAGGTTTTATATTTTAATAACACTGTTGGTATTAGAATTAAACAGAATGTTATAACTTTGTTATCTTAATGTCTGTTTTTAATGTATATGACACTATATTTTATAACATTCATAACATGTTTGTTTGTATTACTTTTTTTAAATGAATACTTTTACGTTTTTATCCGCTGCAGTAAGCAGTAATATTTCAAACGAGGCTTTTAAAACATACTGTTTTCTATAGTAAATGTATACATTGCAATTGAAGTTAATGTGATCTGCCACTGCAGATTAGATATAGTCTCATTAGATATAGACACTCATTAGATATAGATACAGATATATATAAGAAACACATATAAAATGAGGGGCAGATGTTGGAACACAGGCAAGCCCTGATTATTTACTGTTTATTGTGTTTCACTCATCCTCTCAGTTCCCTTCATAAAAAGGTTTAATTTTCATAAGTAACCACCCCAGCGCCATGTTTGTTTACAGGAGTCATAAATCTCTCCAAAGAACAAAGACGCGTTTCATTCAGAAACCGCAGAGATTTTTAAAACACACAGAACGGTCTAAACGTCAGAGCCCAAATGCTTTTATTATGTATTTTGTCTTTTAATTAAAAAAATTAAGATTGTCAGTATAATTTTTTAAAGAAAAAGAAATACACGACTCATGGTTTATTAGTATTTGGTGTGTCATCCTTTACTTTGATGGTCACAAAATAATGTCTCTTTAAAATATTGTTGCAATATTTTTTCCGTACTTCATAAGATTTAATACGCCTATATGACTTTTAAGAGCTACAATACGCAGAAATTTGACTTTTGCGCCCTCTGCTGGAAACAAATAACATTTTCGCTCTTGAAAAATACTTTCACATCAACACAAATAAGTAGAACATTTAAAATAACAAAAATGAACGTCTCACTTTAATATAGATTTAACTGTCGTTAAATGTGATTGGTAACATCTGGCAATGTAACGTCTAACATTTTATCATCACTTTGTCTCTGTGATTCACTTACTCTGTGATGCCCAGATCTACAGCAGCTATGTCAGTGATGTTTCTACCCTTCATGTGTTCAGGTGATTTACAAGTGACCTCATCAGAAGGAAAAAGTCTTTCATTTACTCGCAGCCAACGCCACAGATACGACAAACTAGAGTCGCAGCGCCAGGGATTGCCAGAAAACACCACATACGAACATCCATCCAGCACACCTGGACTCAGACTTTGCAGGCAATTCTTACTGAGATCGAGGAAAACCAGCTGAACCTGATTACGAAAGAGTCCAGCAGGCAGGATCTCCAACCGGTTACCACCCAAGAACAACTGGCGAAGGTTTGGGTTACCACTGAAGACCGTGGCATCTAACGACTTCAGTTTGTTGTTTTCCAGGTACAGAGCCTCAAGCTTGGAGAGTGAACTCAGAGCTTCAGAGGTGAGTTCTTCTAGCTGGTTCCCTTTTAAATCTAAGCTCTCCAGATCGACGAGTCTTTGTAGGAATGCAGCAGGTAACTGAGTGAATCTGTTAGAAGATAAATCCAACCTCTGGAGAGAGACGTTTACAGGCAGGCAGTCCGGATCAGCTTCAGACAGCAGATTGTCTGAGAGACTGAGCTCCACAAGAGGAGAGTGATAAAAAACTCGCCGTGGTAAAGATGACAGTTTGTTACCTATCGGGGTGGAAACAGATTAGACTCCGAAACGACACTCAGATATTTTTCACTAACAATGTAAGCAGTACCTGTAAGATCCAACACATTAAGATCTGAGAGACCCTGCAGCAGATCTGCAGGTAATGCGCGCAGCTGGTTTCTGATCAAACTGAGCGACCTCAGAGACCGAAGCGGTTTAAGGTCATCGGACGTGATGGAGCTTAAATTGCTGAAACGCACACTTAGGTCTGTAGTATTACTCGAAAAAGACTCACTAGGTAACCGTGTAAAGTTAGCGTAAAGACAAGAGATTCTGACCTCATCAGATTGCAGAACAGATCTGCATCGGCCCGGGTGCAAGACGTCGTTTTGCGCACCAGCAAAGCAGCTGAGCAGAACCACATATGGTAAAAAATGAAAGCTGTCCATGTCTATTACAAGAGGTGGTGGAGATCAAATTCTTGGTGCATCAGTCTCACATTTCATTTAAACATGATCCTGCCAAATCAAACACTACGTTGGTCAATATGTAAACAAGGATTTTCCAGGTCCACGTGTTTGAAGTCTTTGTGCAACATTGTACTTTTATTAATCAATTCACGTGAATCATTAACAGCAGTATTTAGCAAGATTTTTTCTGGCATGCTTATGAACATTTTTAACCATTGGTAAATGATATAAACAAGACATTTGTTGGTTTTAAATCTTTCAGCTTTACACTCTTAAAAATAAAGGCGCTAATGCGGTTCTTTTGTCCCATTTTGCTTCTTGTAGTCAAAGGTTCTTTAGATGTGATGTCTGTGTGTATGCCAGAAACGTGTTATATGTCACACGATGTTTACAGTTAAACATTACACACGAACTACAGAAAAACCGTAGTCAAACACTGTTCAAATTAAACTTTTAATTCCACAACATTTCAGCGGTCTGTCAGTGACAGACAATCATCTGTGCATTGTACTGCTTAGATAAAATACAGAAAACGGTTGCTATGCAAGCAGATCAAAATCACCTTATTCTGGTGACATTTGAAACGTTTTTTAGGCAAAGAAATAAAGAATATTCTAATAACTCTGCCGTAAAAGTATTCGTTCACATAAATATAATTTGTGCCACTAAGCGTGTGTTTGTTTTTCTAGCAAAAATAGATAGAAAACATGATACTTGATTATTCAAATTCAGAATATCATATAATCGCAAAGCAAGTATATATTCTACGCTAAATGCACGCACAGGCACGGCGACACATTCACTAACATCCTCGGAAGGCGACAAAATTAACCTTTAAACTTTAGAACGCGTTCTGAAAGTCTACAAAGGGATAAAAAAACTCCCATGACTTAATTTGAAAGCACACCGTTTAGGTGATATATGGCTTACGCTGCATCACACATTAGTCCCCCACAGTCATTTATACTTAGTGTTTGGCACTTGAAAGTCCTGTCATTTGCCAGAATGCCATTCTTTTCTGTGATGTCACTGTTCCCAGATGGATTATCACCTATCTGGCTCGCCCAAGGTTAACTGAAATTAAAGTGAAACAGAGACATGGGGATGTTTAGGTCATTGCATAATTAGACATTCTATCATTCCACCACAAGCATCAGTAGATATCACCATCAAGTCATTTTTAATACCACACCATTGAATATCTCTCTCATTCAAACAAACGAAGCCAATTGTCTTTAATGCAGCCCAACATGCACTTCTGTACATGCTCACTTATTAGTACAACTAACACGTCTAACAAAACTCGCGTCTTAGTTCTGGTCTCTTACAGTGGAGAAAATACAAGCACACTGTTAATATTGTACACGAAACAGCTATTAATGGGATAGTTTATGCAAAAATGAAACATTTTCCAGTGTTTACTCACCCTCATGTCATTCCACACCTGTGTGACTAACTTTCTTCTGAGGAACACAAATGAAGATATTTTGAAAAATGTCTCAGTGTCTTCGTTTCCCAACAATGGACGTCAACGCGTGACACTGTTGTTTGGTTACTTCAAAATATCTTCTTTTGTGTTCCTCAGAAGCAAAAAGGTCATACAGGTTTGGAATGACGTGAGGATGAGTCAATGATGGAAGAATTTTCATTTTGGGGTGAACTGTCCCTTTAAGTCTAAACGTAAACACGCGCAAACACATGCGAAGGCACCACTGTGGTTACCCCTGCAAACTCTCAATGCCTCAGAAGTCTAAAACATCGTCATCATCCATCTCAACATCAAGAGACCATTCCCAGTCCTTCATCCCCAACTCAAGCAATCTGGAACAAGAGAGTCATGTGGGCTCATGTCAAGCTTAGTGCCACCATGTGGAGGTCACTGTAAAAACACGACAACCTTTCCTGTTTATTTAAAAGTATAATGTAGAGCTTCAAAGAAGCTTTACTTCTGACAACAAAAGCTTTATTTAAAAATAGAAGAGTGAAAGGCATCGATTATTTACTTGTAATCTGGTTTTATATTACAGATCTATGTATGCATTTGGCAGACGCTTTTATCCAAAGCGACTTACAGTACATTCAAGCTATACGCTATACATTTAATCAGTATGTATGTTCCCTGAGAATCAAACCCACACCCCTTGCACCCCTTGAACACTTCAAAGCAGGTATTTGCTAAGATTCTCAGGATATTGTATCAAACACACTGGATTTCATTTCAAGAACTTTCCATGACTGGCGGGGTTTAGAAAGCAGCTCTGTGCAGTTGTTTTTCCTTAATGAAGAGTCTGATGTTTTGTTAGGCAGCAGGTTAGAAATCAGTATAGTGTGTTAGATGTCAGTATTATGAAATGACATGTTAAAAAGCCATTCCATTGTTAGTGAGCGTTTTTAAAGCCGTGTGCCTTAGATTGTTTTTATTACTCCACAGAGAGGAGACTAAAGGGCCAAGCAGAAAATCTGGTCGATAAACAGTGATGTGATGTACTTACTGTCCGTATATATGCGCAAGAGGGGGAGGTGAAAGGTCAAAGGTGAAGAGGTCAATGGAGAATGATACGGATCATTGGACCGGGGCTATAAAAGTTTAGCAGCATAAAGAAAGCCATTGAAGACCAAGACATCTACACAGCCAATTATAACTTCTTTAGAGGCCAGAGCATGTACTGTAAAAGGCAGCAATAAGGCTGTTTACATTTATTAAAGGAATAGTTTAGCCAAAAATGAAAACTCCTAGCTAAAAAGTTAGCAAATGCCTCTAAAGGGACTTACAAAAGAGGAAGAATACAAAGGTAAGTGATTAATGATAGCAAATCTGTAGCTATGCCGCAGTACAAACTGCCTAAAGAGAACAAGCAAGTACTAAAGTGTAAGCGTGAAACAATCAAGAGAGAATGATTTAATGATTATAGAAAGTGCCGTTGTATATACATGTTATGGATTATACATATAGATGGACACGGAGGAGCTGAGTATTCCTGGAAATAAACAATTTCTCTTCATTACTATCATCATGTATATGATCTTTAAAAACGTTGTTTTCTTCAAAACATTCGTCTATTTGTTGGCGCGGCTCAACATTTCAACATCTGGCTCAACCAGTGGTGTAAGCTCAGGGCTCAAATCCCCCCAGAGATGTGCTGCCATTTGTCTACTTTTTAGCTAACCATTTTCACTCAAACTCCCTTTAAATGCATCTCTGTGTATTATATCTTCCTAGAGCTTCTCTGTATGAATGTTTATCTGTCCGGCGGCTCTCACCTGGTCTTGGGTGACGGCTGCTGTCGAGAGGAATGCATTTTGACGGCTGCTCTGTGGGAAATCCTGGGAGAGCCGTGGGGGGACAAGTGAGGAGAGGGCTGAGGAGATAGCCGTGGGGGAGACCCCTCAGCGGGCGGAGATATTATAGCTAAGCTCGGTCCTTGGGCGACGGGTTTCCGCGGGACTTTCTTGAGCAAGCGGCTGACCCATTTTTTTTGCTCTTCTGTGGAGTTGGCCAGCAGCAGTAGTTCCTTCGCCGTGGACATGTCATAGTTCACTAGAGAAGAAAGCATGACACAGGTTAGTTTTGGTCCAGGGGGAAGCTTGCTCATTTGCAAAGCGAGCGAGACCTCCTCACCTCTACAGGGTGCAAGCACCTCCTCCTTGCGGTCTATGTGGTCTTTGTGGCACTTCACCCGGCAGCGCCTGCACTCCAGGGCAGGTGGGGGCTTGAAGACGTGCCAAAGAGGTCTCGGACAGGCTTCACAGCTGGAGGGGAAGTGATACAGGGTGGGCACGAACTCGTGACCTTTGTGTGGGATGAACGACGACCTTTCAGCTGCTGTTAAGGTTTCCATAGCAACCTCCTCTTTTTTGCTCTCGCCTTCATTAGCGTACAGTATCTGTAGAGGAAGAAGGATGGAGTGCTGTACGGTTAAAGCGCAAAGTGTGCTAAATCGTCTCGTTTTTGTAACGACACCGCGAATAAGTTTCCGCGGGGACAAATGAAGCACGCTACCTGGAAAATACGTGGGATTTCTCTGGGGTCGGCGCGATAAACATCCGTCTGTGTGACGGGTCTCACGTGGAAGAGTTTGCTAAGAGGAGAAGAGGGGAAAATGGACGGTCTGTTTAATGGTTTGTAAGTGCAATTACTCATCAGCGGCTCATTTAGTTGTCTGATGTTCGGCGTGACTTACAACCTGAAGCTAACAGTTTTTAGGTCGCAAGAATATTTTCCTAACGTTTCTATTCAGTAACAAAAGCTTATTTTAAATATTCTAGGAACATTTAAAACGTCCTGTTTTTTTAGACGTTGTATTAAGGTTACTTCTTGGTTATAAAAACATTTTTCAAACGTTTTTTTAAATTTTGTAACGTTTTTAAAACGTTCCACTTACAACTTACAAATAACATATTTGATATAGATATATAACATAAAAAACAGTCTACTTGCATTACTGCAAGGACGACATTCAGAAAACGTTTCCTGTTAGCTGGGTCTGTGTGTGTTGCATCGTAGCATAAACTCACTCTATGTCCAGAATCATGAAGGGGCTGGACTGCTCTCGGTCTTGCTCCGATTCATAAAACAGGATCTTCTTACTGCTCACAACCACATACTACAATTCACACAGAGAGAAACATGCACAGATGATCACAGAGTCTTTGTTGATGTGACGCGTGAATGTAAACAGTATGTTTAAAGCTTTACCTTCCTGTCCCATCCAAATCTTTTGGTGTTTTTAGCAGGCACTGAGAGCCATCCCTCCAGACTGGCGTCTACAACACACATCAAACACAGAAGAGCGCTTTACAGCTTACTGTATGTAAGATACAAGACAACACAGGATGATTAAACATGACCAAACACACAAGCACATTGTTTGACTTTTCTAGATGCAGAAAGTAAATCTGTATTAAAAGTCTCTTGAAATTAAATGGGTTTCAGTTGTGTTAATCAACTCTCAGAAAACACACAGGGTGAGCAAAATGATGCCAAATTCTGTGAGCATCACACCTATTAGAAAGTGGTGTTGTTTCAAAACCTAGTGCCTCCCGAAATTTTTGTTTGTGCCCCTATTAATTAAAAACGTTTTATAGGTTTTACAAAGCAAAATGATTTGGTTAGTTAGCTGCTTACCTAGATAGCATTTCTAGCCATCACAGAAACTTCAGAACATTAAATGCCCAAAACTGCTGTCTAGATAGGGAGCTCACTAGGTTTTGCAACGCATCCAAGCAACTCCACGCTGACTCAGGCTGTGAGAGAGGCAGTGCGGGTGCTGATCTGTTTCCATGCAGGGTCACCTGCAGGATTTTGTTCAGTGGGTGTGTCATATGTAAGGGCGGGTCTTGACCCCCACTCATCGTCCGCATCCTCCTCTTCCTCAGAGTCAGAGGAGAACAGAGGCCGTGTGTCAATACACACTGATTTGGAGCTTCGCTGGTACGTGAAGGACATAGACTCCGAAGTGTGCGAGTGCATGATGCGCACTAGAGCACCACCACGAGGCAAGAAGTGGAAAAAATGAGGATAAGTAAAAAACAATACAGTGTAAGGATAAACAAAAAGGAACATGAAGAAGATATTAGAAATAAAGAAAAAGAGAGTGAGAAGTAAAAGACAGACTGGAGTATCTGTGTGTACTGAACTGGGCTGAACAGACTGGTTTTGCTGGCTCTTATAGTTCTAGAGGTTGACTGTCCTAAATGCAGTTCCACTGTGAAAACTGTTTGTTTTGTTCCTGTTTGTCTACAAACATCCACAATAACCAACAGACGTGTACACTAGCATAACCTGGACCACTTTTATGACACATTCACAGGGCTTTTGGTCATTTTAAAGCTTGCCAGCCCCGGCCGTTGTTTACTGTCATTATGTAAAACAATGAGCTGGATATTCTTTAAAAAGAATGACCTATTGTAGATTAAGAAAGCCATACAGCTTTGCACCGACATGAGGGTAAATTATTTAAGAAATGTTTTGTTTTTGTGTTCTGGGTGAACTCTTTCTTTAAATCGCAGAAGCTCATCCCAACCCATACTGATGTCTGGGCGGTCCTGTGTCTCAATACGAACATGGAAAACTACCTGGGTAACTGTCTTCAGGATCCAGGTCATTGCCGGTGCTGCTGATGCTGGTGGTATCCAGAGAATGAATGCTGAGAGATGTGAGCTGCGAGCGCAGACGTTCGATATCACTGTCTTTACTGTCCAGAGCCATCTGCAGCTCCAGCCGCACCTGAGACTCCTCCGCGATCACCTGCCAACAGATCCGCCTCCACGTAAAGTGCAAAACTGACATTTCTGTATCTTGCATCTTATTTATTTACATTATTTTCAGCTGTTTGTGTCTGCGTGTCACTCACGGCCTGCATGTCATTGAGTTCTTTCTGGTATCTAATTAACGTGTTGTTGAGTTTGTCTTTCTCTGTGCGCAGCTGCAGCTGCAGCTGTCGGTTCTCTTTCTCTTTCCTGCGAATGTCGGTGTCGTGAGTTTGCCGCTGTCTGTCGCCGCTCTTCTTCATCACCTCCGCCAGCTTGTTGATGGCCTAAAATACAGACGATGACGCGTCAGCGACGCATTCTTTCAAACTTGACAACACGGTTTATTTCAGAGTAACACATGAAACACAAATACAGTTACAAACCCTTGATCAAAATTTAATATACCCTGAAATGTTTGAAATGTAAAGTGTGTAGCTTCGTCGCCACTGGCGTCGCTAAATGATATGGCGTTGAAAACAATCCCCTTCTGCTATTGGGTAGACAAGCAGATAGCTCCGCCCCCAACTCACACTATTGGTTACGTGGTAATACTCAGGAAGTCAAACTGCAAACAGCTTCCCATTATAGTTGTCTGGACATATTGGGCTTGGATTGGAGAAAGTAACACACAAAAGACACATTTCCACCCTCATTTCCTTCCCAACACACCTGAATCTTGAGGGTTCTCTCAGACTGTATCTGCTTCTCCAGAAACAGCTTCACAGACTTCATCTCTTTTTCTTCTCCTTTGGCCCTCTCCAGCCCTAAAACACATGTATGACATCACTCCAGTTATATAACTAGAATAATCACTGGCATTGGTTGCTCGCGCGGTCTACTCACGCTGCTGCAGCTGTTTGAGCTGATTGTTGAGTTCCTCCTTCTCGTTTGCCAGGTTCCCGACATCCACAGTCAGTGTGCGGTTCGACTCCTCCAGCTAATATCAAGCAGAACAGCAAAGCATATTAAGAGCAATTAATTCTTATAGTTTCTCTAACTCTCTCTCTCTCTCTCTCTCTCTCTCACCGAGCTGATGGTGTTGTCTTTCTCAATGAGTTCCTGTCGGTGTCTGGCGATCATGTCTTTGATCTCCAGCTCCTTCATGATCTTCTCTTTCTCCAGATCTGAGTACTGTTCTTCAGCGATGGAGCGCGCCAGCTGCTCAGAGTCGGCCTTCTTTAAACTTTCCTCTAGCTGTGTTGCCAATGAGTCCCTACATAAACACACAGACCGATCTGTACATACAAAATCTACTCAATGCATTCATTCTTATTT
>JAZGTI010006179.1:0-23903 GCA_036877585.1 Botia kubotai | reverse complement strand
AACCTGTGGTGGTCTTGTAGGATATGAGCAGAGCTTTGAATTCGATGCGGGCAGCTATAGGGAGCCAATGTAACCTGACAAAGAGGGGTGTTACAATCCGTCAAGTAAATTGTGAAGTTGCAAAATAACAGTTGTGAATGTTCTTCTTAAATATGTTTTGATTTATAACCCTTAGCCCGATATTCCTGTGTACTTTGTCTTATGTTTTTGAATTTCTAAAATCTTTGTCACTTTTTATATTTTGACCATATACTGCCTTGTATGACCCTGATTTTTGAATGGCTGATATTTTTAATATTGTTTTATTGGCATCTGCAGATACAGTAAAAATGGGAATATATTTTTATGTCTTTTTACTTTAAAGTGGTCCTATCTTGAAAATAGACATTTACTTCATATTTTCAAATAAAAGTTCAATTATTTATGTAATTTTTAGAACACAAACATTTCCCCATTTATTCTACAGCCTAACCTGTAATTATGTAATAATCTCATTCTTACAAAAAATCTAAAATTACAAAAATATTTATTATTAAAACATTACAAAACCATTTGGAAATTATACTTTACTGTCTGTACTTCCTTATTATTTCACAGAACTGTGTGGGCCAAGTTTCAGAACAAGTTATACACTCTTTCTCTTAATATTCAGCACTTTGGATCACATGCCAGCTCAGTCCAAAATAATAAATCACAGTATTATCAGAGCTGTAATTGTAGAACATACAGAAGAAATTCAGTGTTCATAACCTCTGTCACCAATTTTAATGGACACAGACGCTTTTCAATGCTGCACAGACAAACTGACAGGAGCAATATCACACTTTTTTAGCAAATTAGCCATATTCCGGCAAGAAAATTTTTCTTTAGTACTCTGAGCACATGTTTGTCAGTGGATTGATGCAGCATAAATCATCCGTAGGGCTGCACCTGATAGTGTTAATGCAGCCCAGGAACACATTTAATTCAAATGGACGACATTTAAATAAATCTTATAAAAAAAAGAGTCACTGTTTAAATAGAGAAATAAAACCTGAAGCTGTCAAAACAGGAAGTACCAAAAGTATTAGGTACATTTTGCTAAGTTTTGCCAGAGAAACAAGTGGACATTTTTAAATCACAGTTTAAGATTTCCAGTCACTGATATAGGCTTGAATAATGATGTATTTGACCACCGTTGAACTTCGTGTCTGTCATATTTTGACTCAGTGTAATATATATGCTAATTTTCTTAAATCATCAGGCTTTATCCTCAGATTAAGAAAAACAAGTCTGCAGTAAGATAATATGAGCAGCGGAGGAGTTATTACTAAAGTCAAGAAAAATAGTATGGGGGTGAGTTTTTCATATTGTTGAGTGGGTTTATGCGTAATTTATTCCTTTATTATGCACTGACAGTTTTTACAATGGCATTTTAGTACTACATTAAATAAAAAATATGATTTGGAGAATCAAGGTGTAACGTTATGAAAATAAAATTATATTGTTTCAAGAATATTCTCATAACAGGACTTTTACAAGAATAAAGTGGCAAGATTACAAGATTATAGTAATAGTTTGCCAATAAAGTCAAAATGATGAGAATAAAGTGTTGGTGTTACAAGATTAATGTTATAGCATGAATAAAGCCATAGCATTTACAAGATTAAAGTTGTTGTTACGACTAAATGGTACAACTCTATTTTTCTTTCTTTATTTATTGGATGCAAGAAGGTTATAGAGGCAACAGAAGGAAATACAGGCTAACCTATCAGCACAAAACAGGGACCACTTTATCTGGCACCAGCAACCACTATTTTGTTTCATTCAACAGCCACAGAGCGGTACATTGCAACAAAGAAGGAAGTTAACAAGCAGTTCTGTTAGTCACCTCCCCAACCCTCAGAGCAACCTCATTATTTTTCCTCAAATAACCCACAGCAGCTCACTGTTTCAACTGAGGTTTCTTCCATCCGCTCTTCTACTAATTCCCTTTCTGTTTCTCTTTCAAGACCTGATAATTACACAAAGGCTTCACAGTGTGAATACAGTTCCAGGGATTAAACTGCTTTAAAGTCTAATAATTTGATGAAGATGTCTGAGTTTTTGGATATAAATTAATTTGTTAGGCAGCATCTTGCATCTTTACTGGCCTTTTATGAAGAGGAAACAATTATAACTTAATCTTAAAACCCAAAATGTTTCTTTCATGAGGCTAAACTCATATATATTTACACAGGTCTAAACTTTGCAAAAAAGTAAAACTTTGAGAAAATATTCAGTAACCATCTCCTTTAACAGCTATTGTATGAGAAGTCTTTAAAAAACAGCCATTGTTTTGTGGCTGTGTGAGCTAGTTTTAGATCCAAAGTCCTTCTGGCCTTGGCTAATTCAAAAATTGAGTCTTTTAAAATTTTAATGAAATAACAATTTGAATATGTTATGTGGAAATGTGAACATTTGATTAGTTAGCTTTATAGCTGACATAGCATGAACAATAAGAAAGTCAGCTTCGATGCATCGAGTCAAGCAATACCTGGAGATGAATATTAATGCCTTCTAGACAGTAAATTCTAACAGCATTTAAACAGTCCTAAATTTACATTCAAACCGCTTTTATGTTGTTTTTGTCTGTGGAACACAAACGGAAAAGTTTAATCAGATTTTGTATGCAACAAAAGTGGGCAGCAATTCAGAGTATCAAGCTCCAAAAAATACCATCAAAGAACCATAAACACAGTCTATCCACCTTCTGTATATATTGCAAGCCATTTAATGCCTTTCAAAAGCTTTATATGAGGAACAGAGCAAAGCTGTTAAATTTATGCAGCATGCACTACAATATCATCTGCCTTTGGCCAAAGAAAGAATTGGTCATATGCATCATTTACATTTTACACATTACACATTATATCCAAAACAACTTACAATGCATAAGAGGTATACATTCCTTCATGAACATCATGGTTTGAGCAAGGAGAAAATTTTGGGAGAACTATTACTTTAAGGAAACTTTACTTGTTAGACAAGCCAGACAAGTGTTCAGAGTCATATTTTCATACTAAATTGCTCCAGAACCCATCAGTATGCTGAGTATTGACATTTGCTCAGAGCTCAGAGGAAAGCTAATCAAAATGGCTGTGGGGGCCAAGTTGACTCCTCTGGCCTCTGGCAGACAAGAACAGTTGACTTCACACCAGTTAGTCTGAGAAAAGCATGACTAAGACTACTAAGTGTGTGGTACTTCAGCTTTGAAGAAAACATTAAGCAACCTGCTTTTCATGAGATGATCCTTCTTAACATTTATATATAATTCTACAGCCTGTCTGAGATTCAGGGATACACTTTAAGTTGTCTTTGTTACAGTATAAATATACATTTTCTGAGTAACATTAACTAACAACATGTACTTCCTCCTATAGAGTTAGGGTTAGGATAACGATTGGTTTAGGTTAGTTTCATGTAATTATGTATAATTTAATGTTATTAATATGATAGATACATGTAACATATGTAACAAAGGCACTGTATAATAATGTAAATAAAGTGTTACCACATTTAGCTATTGAAATAAAGTAGTTTCAGATTGTTAAGCGTTCTTTTGGGGTCAGAAATGAACATAGGCTCAGAGCAAATATGCGAATGACTATGACAAAATTACATAAAAAAAATCTAGGCCAGAAAAGGTTGTGTTGAATTCATAGGGATCGGAAATTACTGTTTTTCTGGAAGGTGTTTGTTGTGTCTGATGTCTTGCATATTACAAATAGCTACATTTGTATTTTATGATGATTTAATTTTAGAATGAACACATAATTGTTCAGATTGAGAATTTATTTCCATCAAAGAAAATTGCTCTCATAGAGGTAAAAACACCTCTAAAAATTAATCCCAAAGGGCAAATATTATAAATATTATATTATTAAATTATATTAATACAATATAAATATAATTTTTGACACTGGGTTCCTCATTGAAGTGCACTTAAAAAGACTTGCAAAGGTGCAAAAGTTGCAAAAGTTAAACTCTATCAACAGAATGTTTTGAATAACGTCAATTACCAAAAATATTCCCCCCTTTTGATTCCCCCCTTAGTTTCCTTTTTTCGCATTATTGTGTGTTTGAAGTTAAAATGTGATGCTTGTTGTTTAGTAAAGCACACACATTAATTATTCAGTACAAACCTGATAGATTCAAAGTAAACCAATTGATGCGGCCCAAGTCTGTTTATGATCAAACAGTGTAGAGCACAAACTTTTGGCATTGAAAGAGCCAGCTTGTATGCAGCGATGTATAATACTGTTGCACATGGTTGTGTGCTGGGTCCTCCACATCCTCACGTTCAGAAGATGTGCCTGCAATGAAACAGCACTCATAATTCTTATTTAGCAAGGGATTTTTGTCGGTGTTTGTGCTGATTTGTTTAGATTTATTCCACTTGTGAATCAGGCACTCAGACTACACATGCAAATAAACAACACAATGGGGAAAAAAGCAGGTCCATTCCTTCACTGTAATTTCACCTCCATGACTTTAAGCGTTGATTATAATTACACAAAAAAGATTGTGTTAGCATCCCATCAGTAAAAAAAGCAGTTGAAACCTGTTCTTTGTTGTTGAAACCTAAATCTCTATAACTTATAGTGATGAATTTACTCACTGTAAACCAAATACGGTCAAAAACAGCCAATAAATTAAACAAAAAGTCACAGCAAGAGACATGTTGAAATGTCTTTCTCTACAGCTTGTTGTTGCCGGAAGTCAGATGTGTCATTTTTAAGATGCAGTAAGTGCTCCTGTTGTTAAAATACTGGATCTAAAAAATGCTTTTAACCTCCTTTAACAGTTTGCATGCATTATTAAATTGGAAAAAGCATTTGTTTTTGTTTTCTATGTTTCGAGAATATAGAAGTACTTATAATCAGAGGCAGGAAGCAGGTGTGCTTTGGTCATTTGGCCAGGATGCTATTTTGGTTGGCATGGTTTCTGCTGACATTTGGTCATTCATAAACAGCTTGTGACTGTTTATTTTTAAACTCATTGCCAGTAATGCTGTGTTTTGCAAGTACTGAGTCATATTTTAGATGTCAATATTCAGTTAAATTCAGATTTATTTCTTATTTTATTTTTAGATTTATTTTCATTTTTATTTATTTAGTGCTTTTTCACAATTTTGCATTGTTGTAAAGTAGCTTTTCAGAAAAAGATAATAATAGCTCCAATAATACTTGGAAGAATAAACTGCTTTACTATCACTTTCCCATATATGAGATGCCTTCTTCATTCTTTTCGTGTCATTAGCAAAAGGCAACCATCACCTTTATCACTATCACTTAATCGCTGCTGTTACTATTTTACTATGTCTCTCTGGGGCATTCAGCCCTGGTTGCCTTACTAAAGTTTAGGAATTTTTATCACTACTGCTAAAATGTTGCTCCATGCCCCTCCATGTTGACATCCAATCAGTTTTTATGGCTTCAGGACTGAACATTATGGACGTGAAATATATATAAATTAACATAACGCATTATATTAAAGATGAACAAGAATCCAGTGATGAGCTTTTAGCAGGCAATCACACAGCCACACATAAAGGGTTCAAGTTGTTTTCAAAGACCATTATTTTGTGCTTTGAGTGTAATAGAATGTTAACAAAAAACACATTTTCACATACTGTACATTATTGTTGCTTCTCTAAGTCTGTCATTCGCTCCTCAGTAAGCAGCACCAATTTATCAGTGAAAAACTCGATAGCTACTGGCGATAGTTGAGTGACTTCCCGCAGGAGGTCATTAGTCTAATTTTTTGGACCTTTGGGCCTGCCATAAGCGGCAACACAGCTGTGACACACCCTTCTATGCATATACATTTGGGCAACCTTATTCACATATTCCCACGCTGTGACATAAGAATGAGGGGGAGGTGTAGACCAAGGTGTTTTTGGAAGGTCTGGAACAGTTTTCTTTAGTTAAAACATTTTGTGGGAGACTTTAGTCTTTGTGACTTTGCAGATCTTATGCAGGTGTTTGTGCATGTTTAACACAATAAAGGAAAAGGAAAACATGAAAACGCCAAATTACCCCGTTAAGTGTCATTTATGTAACATACAATCTCAATCCAGTTTAACCAGGTATGAAATTTAAAGCTGCAATCCACAACTTTTGCATTTTCACTGCCATCTCTGTTTGATACATAAAATTGCACATTACTCACTAAGATGTTTTCTTACTGTGGATGACAAGTTTAAATTGTAAACAACTGCTGTAGGAACAAGTTTCAATTGCTGCACCATCTGGATATGTGATATAGTAGTAGGAGTCTTTCTGTTCACAGACATTTCCCACAAAATAGAACCTGACAGCACAAATAATAAATCATTATAACTTACAAACTTACATTGCGAATCGGGATAACGTAAGAAGACTGATATGTTATGTGAAGAATATGAACACTGATATGTTATGTACCTGCTTGATAACTGATTTGTATTTATTTTTACAAAAAACAGTTATCATTCCTGTATCTAACAAGAGAGAGATCATGTGACCTCCAGTATCTTTACTGGCAAAGACGAAGGACTTTAAGGTTGGGGAGCAATAACCTAACCTAAAAGTATTAGGCTTAATACACAAATGCTATTAAATCATGCTGTGCTGAGGTGTGATGTTAAGGTGTGATCAGACTTATGGTTTTCACCTGATGGAAGAAGAAAAAAATCCCAAAGACCTAAACTGAAGCAAAAACCCAAACCATATAGCTAAAGACCAGAATATCAGAAAGAGGTGGATTCTAGAGCTGGACTAGGGGTGGACTCTTTTAACTGGGGTTAGTAAGACATCACACAGAACCACCCACAACAAACAAGTGTCTTTAAAAAAATTCAGAAAATGTACTAATCTAGCTTCCACTCCAAAGTTTGCTCTCAATGTGGGTTTACCAAATAGTGGTGATCTCCAGAGAGTAATGTTTTGAAGAATAGTACAGTCTGTATGAAAAGATCCACCTTAATTTAGTAGTGTTAATGCACTGACCATGGCCATTTCCAAGACACCATGTGCTCCCCCAAATTCACACTCACATTTACAAAGAGTTTTAGAGGGATATTTTTTGCGTGGTTATTTAACCTCTGTCAG
This sequence comes from Botia kubotai, assembly GCA_036877585.1. NCBI lineage: Eukaryota > Metazoa > Chordata > Actinopteri > Cypriniformes > Botiidae > Botia > Botia kubotai. The sequence goes on along the minus strand of JAZGTI010006179.1, from coordinate 16,791 downwards.
ATTTTATATACCCTGTATATCATATAATCATATATCATATAATAAACTCAGTAACAAGGGATAACACAAAGTTTTGTTTCTGTTAATGTTTCTAATTTATACATGATTTTTATCTGCACCTAATTACAGCAACACTTAGAAGTGTTCCAAACCTGTGAATTTTTTAATGTATTTTATCAGATTTTATCTTGAACTTACCTGAGGACCATCTGTGCCATGCAGTGCTGTAGATGTTTCTAACAGACAGTTTTGAGCAGTAACTTGGATCTAATGTAAAGTTTGAAAAAGACTCATTAGCTTTTAGCTACAAGCAACTTCTGTTTTACAGCATCTCTCTGCTTTAATCTTTCTTACCTTGAGAAATTTCTTAGCCTGAAGTGTGACTCACACCATAAGGAGACACACAAAATAAATAAGACTTTGTTTTATTAATTCATATGGTGTGGATATAAGGTTAACTTGGTGGGTGAGTATGTGTGCTGCAAGTGGGAAGATGTCGTCTTGGCTTACCGCCTCCGGTAAGTTATTTTGACTCCAGTCAAGTAAGATCGAGTGTAATGTAATGTCCTCAGGCCCAGGAGTGAATCCATTTTTAGAAAGCATCTCCACTCCATCTACTGAAAAGTATTTTATTTGCAACTTTATGAGAACGTCTGTTTATATAAGCAAAGTTTGCTTATCTTAAAATTCAGTAAAACACAATATTCATGAAAATGCACAATGCTGTCCAAGTCTAAATTTATTTACACAATGAGTAAACACAGGCACAATACATTACTAGTGTGTAAAATCTTAACTGTGTTTCATATAAATTTAATTAAATACAGAGCCAATAAAACACAGAAGCTTCTAAGCAGAAGTGCAAAAAGCAATATGTACAGTGGGTTACAGTGTTAACACTTCAGTTCTGTGGCTGACAGCTGAAGAGATTAAAAACTCAAAAAAACTCAAGGCAGTCCAAAACCAGAAACAAATAATGTCCAAAAACTTTGTCAGTAAAAAAACTCTTCTAGCATTTCCCAGATGGAAGACAAGTAAACAGTTCGTGGCTGGGATGAGAAGTGTCTGTGATAATACTTCTCATTCTCTGTGATCGGTGTTTATTATGAATGTCCCTGATAGAGGGTAGCTGGACCCCAATATTATACTGGCAGGTTTAACCACCCATTAAAGGCTTGTCAGGACCTGGGTAGACAGCTGAGCTTTCCTTTGTCTACTAAGGAAGACGCCTCCCTAATAAGAGTGGATGTGTGGAAGATCCAAGAAAGATCCTCTGAGACATGGGCACCAATGATCTTCAAGCTGGACATGCACTCAGCCCTGCTGATGTTGTCGTTGTCCTCCAGTGAGCTACAATGAAACAATTGAGAGCTAGTTTGTTGCAACACACCACTATGTTTTTTGCATCTCAGGGACACAAATGAAGATATTTTAAAGTATGTTGATAACCAAACAACTGCAGCACCCATTGACTTCCATTGTATGGAGACAAAAACAGAGAGAGACCTAAGCTGATACATCATTATGAGCTTTGCTGGTAAGAGTTAGTAGCTAATCATATAATCTAGATTTTATTAACCANATAATGTTTTCCCCACCTTCCCTAACAAACAACAAAATTGTCTTCACTATTTCTTTCTAGCTAAACAACTGCAGCACCCATTGACTTCTATTGTATGGAGACAAAAACACTGAGACATTCTCAAAATATCTTCTTTTGTGTTCCAGGTTTAGAATGACATGAGGGTGAGTAAATGATGGAAAATTGTTATTTTTTGGGTAAACTATCCCTTTAAAGGCCAGTTGGAGTGTAGAGGCAGAGTGGAGAGGTGTGGTCTAAAGTAAATGTATGTCTAAAGTTGGAGGTACACCGTTTTTTTGGGTGACAGAATCACCCTTTTAAATCACTTGGCAGTAATGAAAGTGAACTGGCAGTTGTTGAGAGCCATTGCAGCAGAATTATTTGGCACTGATACAATGGTAGCTGTTTTAAGTTGAGTGGGGACAAGTGCTTGGGCCAGGGACAGGTTAAAAATGCTTGTAAACACCCCCGTGAGCTGTTCTGCACAGGCCCTGAGTACACAACCTGCAGTGTCATCAGGATCTGCAGCTTTATGTATGTTTACACATCAGTTAAAGAGAAAGTGAGTATAGATCATCACACAGAACCTTGGCTTTAATTAATTGATTAAAGCGAACATAAAAGGTGTTGAGCTCATCTGGAACAGTGTCCTTGCTGGTTAAGGACATGTGCTGAATGTGAGTGTTTCATCACAGTCAAAAGTTGTCTACTATTTGCAGCCTGTATTTTTATTCAGTCTCTTTAATGCCATATGACACAATAAAAGCACTTCTCATGCAATGTGCATGAGACATTACAAGAGAGTTTGTCATGTTGCTATGCTAAGTTATCATTGTGGCACTCTTAAAAGCATAAAAATACACAGCACATACAAAAACATACAATATTTTTTTCCTAACATAGTTTTATCTGTAGTTTTATTTTCAACATTTTATTACATTTTGCCCACCACCTTGGTATCCTAAAATTTATTGATAGCTTATCATGTTAAATGAACGTGCATTAAACATCACAAAGCATTCTGGGATTGTCTTCTTTATTAAGAAAACATGCAGTCGGCCTATGATGGAATCCTAAAAAACAGAATAGTCATGCTGCCTTTAGGAACTGCCATCACATTGTAAGAACACCTATGATAAATACAACACTGCTTACATAGATTTGTGTGCTAACATAACATGATTTGTGCGCTGTAACATTAGTACTATAAGCAGGGGCGCCGCTCGCAATTTTCGGCCCTATGACAAAATATGAGGTTGGGCCCCCCTAGTAGTGTTATTACTAAAAAAGCAGATCTCTGGAGGCCCCTAAAGGGCGTGGGCCCTTAGAATTGTCCTAACCCCCCCCCCCCCCTGTAACTATACTGTTTTTGGTACTGCTTTCATTTTCTTGTATTTTGTTGAGACTTTACAGCAGTAATTGTAAAGATTCTTCAGAGTTCACAATTTGTGTTTCATGCAAATTATGACAGAATTTTATTTTTGGATGAACTCTAAACTTTTTAGAGTTCATAAATCTAGGTCAAGGGCTAAGTGATTTTTGGGGAAAAAACAGGCTAATGATTGCAGTTTTCAGTTTGCAAGTGAAAGTGTATCATTATAAGCAGCTGTGGATTTACATTCACTCTGTATTATATTTGGCGTTATACCAAGTCACAGTGTGATACATTTTATCCTGGCAAGACATGATGTGTTTTTGATTACAGCTGGGACATGTTGAAGCAAACAACTTTTCTTAACTGATGTTTGTGATTTAGAGCAGATTGAAGCTCTCATGAAATACTCTCATGAATGTATGTAATGAATGTACGATTATTATGACTTCATGGAACTAATATGACTTCATGGAACTAAGCATTTATTTATTCAGCTGTTAATTGTTAGGATTGTGACAACTAACAACTTGTGACAACTATTGTCCATTCTTCAGTACTAGCAAAATATATTAGATAAGCTGTGATGCATTAGATAAACTGTGTTTCAGCAAAACAGGCCAAAAAGGTAGTTTATGATTAGCTGAGAATGGTGTTTCACTGAAGGTATATAATCAAAGGTTTGTTATCAATTTACCTCAACTCATGCCCTATATCAGCGTTTTAAAAATATTGTTGAAAGGTAATATTTAACAACAATTAATGTTGAAGAAACAAAAAGCAAGGAATGTGATTGCTTTGTGTGGTCAGCAATTATAATTTCTCTTTACCTACCAGGCCTACCAGGGCCTCAATTATTATTATCCAATGAATGGGGTCATGATATAAGAAATCAGATCGTTTCACATTTAAGTGTTCATCATAAACAGATTTCACAGCTCAAACTTGTTTTTCTCAGTTCTGTAACACAATGAAAGGGTATAAAGGGGGTTATGAAAACCAGCTCTATATCACACTTTGTCAGGCCTGTATACATGGTGGGATTCTAAACTCTCAGGTTTTCTTCTGATAAATCATGGAATGGAGTGGAAGGAGTGAATGAAGATCAGTCTATAGTCAGCTGAAGGTTTTCAGTTTAAGGGCAACATCTTGTGAAACATTCTGAAAGGCTAAGACTCTCAATGTACAATTTGTCAGTCATCTCTACAAATCAGCTTATGCATTGAGTTTACATCCTGCATGCGTAAATGAACCATTTCATAGCTTTTTTTTATTTCAGACTGATACAGAGATACAGTGAATAGAAACTCAGTCACAGTATTGGAAAAGAACAGAATTATTACTTTTTCAAAATTCTATCACACAGCATAATGCCATAATGTTATAGGAGCACTGAAGTAATTATGCAGATCAATATAGCAGCATTACACTCACCGACACAACAAAGTTTTGACAATAACCTAAGATGATACATCATAATGAGCTCAGCTGGTAAGAGTTAGTAGCTAATCATATAATCTAGATTTTATTAACCACCCCCCCCATAATGTTTTCCCCACCTTCCCTAACAAACAACAAAATTGTCTTCACTATTTCTTTCTCATTTCTCTATAGAATATAAAATACATTTATTTGCATTTTCTTTTGTACCTGGCAGCTGTTTTACCAAGTGACTTACTAGATGACAATGATTTTAACCGTAGTTAGAAAAGAAGAATTCCATTCCTATATACACTATTCAGTTTCTGCAAAAATTAAACTTAGCTGTTATCGGCAATGCAAAAGTGAAGCATGAACTTGACTTCAGAGAGAAAGTCTCATATTCTCAAAAGTGGAATATAACGAGGTTCTAAAATTAAAATGCTGCACTGTAAGTTACTGCTTTGTAAAATCTATAATGATTAACATTATTAAATAAGATTTAAATTTAAATCTAGTTACTGATTGTTAATAAGTGATGTGCAAAAAGTGATTTATTGATTGAAATAAGGTCAGAGGTGAGAGCTGTAAAACATGCAGTATTGATTGTGTTTAAAAATAAACTACTTAATATTACTAAGTAAGAAGTCCTTTCCTAGTATGCCTTCCTTAAAGGCATTTTTTGAAAACTTATGAAAACTTATTATTGTTCAAATCCGCAATGGTGTTCTTTGTTTTTCGGAACCAAAACTGAGAATTATAAAAAAAAGTTTGTCCTGGTTTTTGTATTTACACTGACACTGGATTATGCCTATATTCTCTCAAGCTTCAAAAGTACACAAAAGCTTCATAAAATAATCACACATTATTGTTCTGATGGCATAGGAATGGATTTGGTGAAAAACTAAAATATAATCCAATGAATAATAATTGACATTTCTCTGTGTGCATGTACATGAGAGTGGTAACAAACTGGTAACATTTTTTGTACGTTGTATACTGTATAATCAATGGTTGTTCACACAGTTAATCAGGTAACAAATCCTGTTTGATTTTATTCATATTATCAAATCATAAAGAAATACAGCCATAGCTGTCTCTAATGCACACTATATCAAACACCTTCTATAATACATTTTAAATAACATTAAATGAATTTACTACAGTATCTGATGCATTTCGGTCATAGACCTGGTTTCTAACCCTGCTGTACTTTACATAATGTACCAACAGTATGTTACATAATGTAACAACAGTATCTCCATGCTCAGTTCTCTATAAATATTACAAAAGCTACAAAGTTTTGCCTAAGAAGCTTTGACAGTAAATGTTTCACTCTACCCCCAATTGTGATTTCACAAGTAAATTGGGTTGTTTCTGTCACTACAGCCCCCATGCCTTAAAGTCAGCCAGCCTTTTTTATTGTCATCTGAAAGAGCAACCTCACACAACAACGCTAATTTCAGATGTTATTTATAGAAACCACCATCTCCATCCCCTTGCCTTTTCCTTGTAGCAGCCCACTGCAGAGAAGATTATATTTTAATTAGGCTGGATGCAAAACGGCAAGGAGCTATTGACTTGAGCTGAAAAGTGCATACCCAGGAACATGAAATTCTCATTAAAATCGTCCTCGGTGTATTGTGGAACGCTTAGCAACTTGACAAGCCTTTTTAAAAGGGAGGGAAAAAACCTTGTGCTATAGTTTCATAATTTTACATATCCTTCACTGTCTACAAATAGACACACATGCTCATTCTATATCCAGCTGGCTCCTTTTTAAGTTGGTGAGAAATAACCATTATTTAAAATCCTCATCAAATCCCTCCATAAACACCATTTTTTTATCTTTCTGTTTCACAATTATTGAATGGTGACACTGAATAAAAAGAATCAAAACCAAGAGGCTGTTAGAAAAAAAATCCTGTCGTTAAACTAAAGCATTTAAGACTGTTCTTCAGGTTAAAGTGGGATTGTCAGTCAGCTGTGGAGGATCTGTGTGTAAACCAGTCTTTGCTATTCAGGGTTTCATTTCAGGTGAATAATTTCAATGAGCATTCTGTAGTTCACAGTATCTGAAATACTCTCACTGAGAGACTATTTCAAAGGCCAAAAACAGCAATAATTCTGAATGACTGGTTTGGAGGGTTTTTTTTTTGTTGTAAAAACGATATAGATCTGCACATGTTGAGTTATAGTGATGATATATTCATGCTGGTCCAGACTGGACTTTAGCCTTTGTACTGGTCTATCTGGTGGACTGTTCACCAGCAAAATACATTGATGAAACTGGTCATCCAGGAATTATTGTTCTCCAATGGAACCAAATCTTATGAGGAAATCGCAGGACCATAAAATGTTCGTCCAATTATTGCATTTGGTCTGAATGCAATGACAGAATGTTCTACCTGCCTGTTAAACTATGTAGTTGCATACCTGTAGTTGCACCCTGCTCCTGCAGACATCATTCCATCTTCCATGAGGAGGCATGGTTTTGAGAGCACTCTGAAGGGAGGGTGGGATCTTATGCCTTCCAAGCTAGTTGTTATTGCTTGCCTCTTTGAAATTGCCTACCCTACCTTTAACATGTCCAACCACTATACCTAACAGTGTATTCTCTGCACATTTCTGAAGACAGAAGAAAGAAACACTTTGCACTTTACCCACAAAACGGTTTTTGAAGACACCAAATGCATGCATCGAAATCAGCATTCAACATATGCTGGTGAATAGCTGTGTTGGTATTTTCAGTAGGAATGACAGTGGCCAAGTCTCATTCAATTTTATATGGCCATTAAGCTAGATTTAGTGGAACAATGTTTTGAATAGATCCACTATCAAAGAGTCACGGGTATGACAAGATCTGTGGCAAGAATAAATGTATTACTTAAGGTTCCTCAGGGCCGATTCATCAGCACTGATTAGATGACACATGCTCTCCACCAATCATAACAGCTACATCAAGGGCCTGAAGAAAATAAAGTCACTTCACATGGTTGACTTTTTTTATAGTGTCTTTTTGGTTCTGTCTGTAACCATTATTTACATTCACTTACCATTGCTGCCTATATTCAGGGGTAACCTTGGCCTTTTGAACTTTTTACTATTTACCATCACTGTGTATGTCCATTACTTACAATCAGCAAAGATAATAGTAGTAAGGCTACTATGTAATTACAGAGTATTTGACTATTCGTTTGATTGCTGCAATTGACTAGACTGTGATTGTCAGTCTGCTCTGTAGTAGTAAGTACACTGGGAGCTGCCATCTCTAGCTGCCAATGACAGGCCACTCTGCCTGGCCAAGTTGGCTAGACTGGTCTATTTAGCTAGTTTTAGAGATGTTTCCTGCACTTTTCATAGTACTTGTCATATTTTAATAGGAGACTGAGTCAACCAGCTAAACCTGGTAAGTGCAAACTTGGACCTGAGAAACCAGCTAAATCCTAAACCAGCTAAGACCAGCAAACCACCATAAGCTGATTTAGGATTTAGCTGGTTTCTCAGTCCTGAATTCATGTTCACAACATTAATTCACACAGTAGCAAATTATTCACATAATTTATTTTAAGATAATGATTGGCTGTCAGTCTGTATCTTATCCTGCAAATTACACTGTTAATACTAAAAATAAGTGGAAATGAAATATTAATTTAAGTTAATTCAACTCATTAACCAGTAGGCCACAACTGCCCCTTTTAAGGTTATGTCTACAAAGCCAAAAAGCACTCTGTTCTTTTGGTGAACAGGTTACTTCTCTAGTCACATTGGTGATAGAACAAAACAACTTATTTTAGCAGTCTTTTAGTGATCGTAAAGTGACAAATGTGTGGCCCCTCCAAAATTCAAAATTCACCCTAAATAATTCATCACTATGCGAAGACCTTCCAGGCAGTGTCAGCATGTTTACAACTGTTCACCAACAGATCATAATGTAGCCCTTTTAAGGCGCTTAGAGATTAAAGAGATTTGCTAAACAGAATTATTGTTTGCTATGCATTTGCTGTTATCTGCTACAATGACTCAGTGTCTGCATCAAACGTTTAGTGCAGTCAATTCAGCACAGTCATGAGTAACAGTAGTCATGTGCCAGCTGATCTCATTTCCTGTTCCTGCACATCTGTTCTAATCTCATTAGCACTTTGATTTCCTTTTGCCCAAGCATCCTAAATGCTAAAAGGTCCCAGAAGGTGGTAAACAGGCACTGACAAATGGAGCAATCTGATATTTCCCGGTAGGCTGGTTGACTTGAGGGCTGGCTGCCAAAACCAAATTTTTATACAATGTAAATTCAAAGATTTTAAAGGAGAGATGCTTTGCTATTGTATTGCTCCATTTAGGATACAGATACTGATATAACCAGGCAATATTCTGTAGAGCAGCACTGGTTTTATCTAGGGGGATTATATACTGTACAGTAGTGTGGTTTATGATGGTCCCAGGCTGTTGTTAGTCCCAGTTCATCCCCAGAGGAAGAAAGTCTTGTTTGATACTGACTGATGACTAGTAAATCCATTCAATACTGATAAAAACAACCAACCAGAACACACACATGCGGTATAATCAGCACCATCATTAATGTGCATTAATGTGTAAAGTTGGTTATGGCGCATTCAGGCTTTAGGTTTATCATTATGTGCATATTTTTGTAATAGAATCCATGACTATGTTGTGATGACCTTGTTGTGAACACCATGCTGTACTAGTTGATCTAAACTAGTTACGTATCATATTATGTCACATACTAATGATTCAGAGGATACTTGCAAATGTAAAATTCACTTCTAACCCTTAATATTGTTCCTTGTACCTGTCCATGTTGTTATTACTGCTGCAAGTGACGCATATAAACTTCAAAGGGCGTGAGCAGAGCATTTGAAAACCCTGATCTAAGCAGAGATTTGTGCATTTATTTTTTATGTTTTGAGATTAGCTGACAGAAGCTTGTGCTTTTCAATTTATCTGTTTTACCATAACACAAATACAAGAAACTTTATCTTGAGCCTGAGAAAAGTCCTGCATTATGATTAGGGCTACACTGCATTGACATGCTACTCACAAGCATTTCTCTTCCTTTTAAAAGAAAATGACTATGGTACGCTAGAGCTCAGAGGTAAATAGTTGACATTCAGCAAGGGGCTAATACACATTAATCTCCTGGTTGAATGAGGACAAAAGAAAAAAAATCATGGAGTAGAATTAATCTAACCCAAAGCTAAAGGAGGCTCAGAATTTAGCTGATTAAATGCTAAATGAAACCAATGGAAGCGGGCCTGGTCCCTGTGACCTTAATTCACAAACACAGAGTTGGCTAAACCTTCCTATAACCTTCCATTTTTCTTTAGAGTGCTGCAGTGCCCTTATCTTATAAAGTCCTGGATGTTCTGCTTTAACTGAGTAAACCAAGACACCTTTGTAGACCTGAGCTGCAGGCAATGCACTGGCCCAAATTTGTTATATCCTGAAATAGTATTTGGGTTATAGTGAACAGAGTGGAAGAACATTTAAGTATTCAGAATGCCTTGCTCCATTCTTTGGGTGTTATTCATTTTTAGTAAATTGCCCCTCTGTTTATTTGCATGCAGTCTATGTTTTTTTTGCAGTGGGTTTAGCAAGGAATTATGTAAATAAGAAAGGTAAAAACACACACAAATTGTATGCTAAATGCAATTCGCACAGCACCATTCCACGTCTCACAGGTTGGCTGGTTGTGGAAGAAACAGCAGAGTACCTCAATGTGCCATACATTGATAATATCTCAACATCGATTGTGCTAGTCAAACAGAGCAATGACGATTAACTTAAATGTTCATTTACATGTATGCATTTAGCAAATGGTTTTATCTAAAGCAACTTAAGGTATACATTTTATCTGTATGTCAGTACAAACCAACATATTGTGCTGTTAACAATGTTAAAAGTAAAAATATTTCGACTTTACTCCCTTATTGCTGACTTGATTATTTTAACTAAATACTTCATTTTAAGTGTCATAATGCTATGACACACATAACACACACTATTCCTCTGAATACTATCAGACCAACATGTAAAGCAACCAACCAGTTTGTACAAGCTTATACCAGGTTATACCAATTAACCAATGTTAAAAAAACTTCAGATAATGGTGCAGCAGGCCCTGCAAGTGGTTGCATGAATAATGCAGATGATGAAACTGCAAAAAATACATTAGATACGATGAGTGTTATTATTTTACAGCCATGACTCCGAAAACAAAGTGAAACAATTCTGCTTGTGGGTATCTAGCTTACTTTGTACTATGTGCCTTACACAAATCTCAGAGTATGTTTTCAATTGGAACTAATTCAGCCAGTGTTTGCCATTTTTGTGTGCATTATTCATCCGACAGTCACCGAAGGGATTGTGGGCGGCTGGTAGGCGTACTGTCTGAGGCTTAAACTAGGTGTAGCTGGTGTAGGTGTAGACTCTTACATAACAACATTAGTGTACCGGGGCAAATATTGCAAATATTGTAAACACATTGTAAAAACACAAGGTGTTAATTACATAAGACTATCGGTTAAACTAACTGTTAAAACCTGGTAGAATTATATTCAGACAGATTATTGCATGATTACACTTTATTTCAATAGTCTATCTCAGACATTCTACTAACCTTTAGTAGAGAATTAGTAGATGGTTAGGTTTAGGGTTAGTAGGGTTAAGGTTAGAATAATTTGACATGTACTTGCAAAGTTATATAGTCAGGTGTTAGGGGCGAACGGGGCATTGATTTTATATTTCTGAAAGATTAGTCTTGTAAAGGCACTTATAAAAACACAACTATTACAGGCACTGAGATTTGGATGAGGAATAAAATGACAGAGCAGATCATTGGTGTGGAATGGCCTGTAACAGTCCTATGAATAGCAAAGTAGTGCATTACCCAGCTGTGCATGTATCATTTAATATGAAGAAATGAGCGATCTGCAATGTGATATTTATTTTTTATGATGCTGAGAAATAATTTTTCTGCATTTTCATAACAGATTTCCTTGCTTGTGGGATTGAGCATTCAAACGTGTGTGAAAAATCCTGTGGCTCACCCCACAGGCCCTGCTGCATTCCTCATGGTATTGTAATAAACCTCCCTCTATGCAATTTATGATCCACCATAGGGAAAATTCCCCCTGGTGTACTAGCTAAGTGAGGAGTCATGCAGAGACTCTTATAAGCAACTGCAACTGGGTCCTCTGCATATTGTTTCTTTTCTGGTATATAGCCTCTATACCAAGGTCTGCTGTAGGAGCCTTAGAGGTCTTAACTGCATTACTGACAAAGATGCTCTCAAAGGCCTCTGATATAATCAGCACAGGTAATCTCTCAGAAGGAATCTCTTGCGCTCTCTCTATCTCTCTCTCTCTCTCTCTTTCTATAGATATATAAAAATGATTTTGTTCGTTAATAAAAGATAGTCAGCTGTTGGGAGTTAACACTTCAACTCAACTAATGAACAGAGTAATCATAGTTGCAATCTTAATGCTCAGTTTCTGAGCATCAGTCTCTGTCTGACTAGAAACAAGTTTAACAGATGTTTTTAATAGGAGTGGGAATCACCAGGTCCAACAATATGGTACTGAAAAAGCAAATCATTTTAGTAGTTATTGCTTATTTGTTATGTAATGTATATTATTTATGATTTGGTAAAGATATTACACGGTAATACACGGTACAACAGTGTCAGCTTGCACTATCCGTCGCCATCAGAATGAAAAGGGAACGCTATGGTAGACCCAGGAAGACACAAAGGCATAAAAAAGCAAAGCTGGAGTTTGCCAAAACCTATGTGAAAATTATTTGGTAAAGGACATCATGGCACTGTTTACAGAAAAAGAAATGAGGCCTTCAAAGAAAAGAACACAGTCCCTACAGTCAAACATGGTGGGGGTTTAAAGATGTTTTGGGGTTGCTTTATTGCTTCTGGCACTGGATGCCTTGACTGTGTGAATGGTATCATGAAATCTGATGATTACCAAAGAATTTTGGGGCGCAACATAGTGGCCAGTGTCAGAAAGCTGCGTCTCCACCAGAGGTCATTGGTCAGATTAACCTTTGGGTTCATTAAAAGTACCATAAATGCCTATTTACTAATATTAATATTATTGTAAAATTGTATTAAAAGGTGTATTTGTGGCTATAGTGTGTGTAATTAACATACATTTCTATGGAGTATTTGCCCATGAGCCTTTGAGTTCTTCTCCTTGTCTGTGTTGATGTTTTTCCTATTAAAACAGTATTTGACTAATCGCTTTTTTAATTGCTAATAGCTGTTACTTTGAATCAAAGATTTCCAAAGAGGTTAAGAGACCCGCAGAGTTTAGCTCCAACCCTAATTAATCACACCTGAACCATCTAATCGAGGTCTTTGGGACTGACAAAAACATACAGGCAAGTGTGTTGTAGTAGGCTGGAGTTGAACTCTGCAGGTCTGTGGACCTTCAAGAATAGGGATTGGAGACCCCTGGTTTAGATTATAGACTAATAATCTAAACCAGTTTAGTAGCAAACTAAAATTTGCTACTTGGAAATTTGCTACGCATAAGTTCTTTGTCCATCAGTGTGGTACAGGTGCTGGAGGTGGTGCACATTCTGGCCTCATTCCACATTTATAATTCATGCAAAACACGAGTGTTCGTAATATAATGATCAAAGAAGTCTACACTGGAAGCACCTAATCTGTGTTTTGTGTTGCTACATCAGATTCCTATTTTTGTTGCAGTATACAGTTACTTCAGTTACTTTATTTTAACACTCTCTTTTATATGAGTAATGTGACAATCAATAAAATCTATTCAACATATATTTGAAAAATGCAAGAATAATTATTTTGCAACCTGAAAATGTTTATTTGCTCTATGTTTGTTCAGCTACATTAATTTTATTTATTAATTTTGTCTTGCTTTTCTCATATGTTTATTTCTCAGATGTTTTCTTTATAAAAAAAACTAGGACAGGAAATGATGGTGAAATCAAAGAAAAAATGGAACTGAAGCATGACAACAGGCCAGATCTGAACCCAATTTTGCATTTATTCACTTAAATTGGGCTGTGTACTGTTATCACAGGCTGAGTTTTGGAAGATTATCCTGTCCTTTTTGTCCTTTTTTTAAGCTATTATTTTTTTGTTTGACCTGCTTAGTTGTTCTGTATTTCAGTGTCAAGTCGAAATATCTCAGAGCAGCTTTCTCCAGCAAGTCTTTAGCCACATGTTGGGAAATCATGTTTTTTAGTGTCCAAATACCCTGCTGTTACCAGACTCTAATGTGCATGGAGCAAATTGTAGCTTTGCGGGAACTGAGTCCTTCAGCTCTTGAGGGAATTTTAATATGGCCATTTTTCTCACCAATATGTTTATGCCACCAAGACTCCTCACCAATATGTTTATGCCTCAATCACTCTTGAGACAGCTGAGGCAAGATGAGTCGATTAGAGTTTTTGCCCTTTCAGTGTTGTATTGGGCAAATGGCTGCAGGAAACAAATTGTGCACAAAAGTGGAGGTAAAATGAATTCGCCTCAGGTTCCTTGACTAAAGACTCAAAGTGACATTAGCCCTCTCCAGTCCACAGATACAGCATGGTGTTAGGTAACACAGTTTTACTTTTGCTGCCTAATAACAATGTTAAAGCTGCAATCCATAACTTTTGCCTCTCTACCACCATCTTAGTTTGAAACATAAAATTGTAAATTGCAGTTATTTTCTTAACATGCATGGCACGTTTAAATTAAACTGCTGTACAAGTTACAAACGCTGCACCATCTACAGTACCCAGACATGCAATATAGTAGCCAAATGCTCTTCTTTCTGTTTACAGACAGGCATATCCTGCAAAATATGACCAAACAGCTCTAGTTATAAATGATTATTATAAACTTACCATTGTGAATCAGGCGTAAGGTAAGAAGATCATCTTTAACACCGATCTGTTATGTACTTGCTAACTGATTTCTGTTTATTTTCAATCAAAAAAAGTTATAGGTTGCAGCTTTAACAAAGAAAGCATGGATCCAAAAATGAGGTTAGTAACATGATAAACTGTCAATACAATTTCCTTAATGTATTACTTTGTCTTGTTTTCCAATAAAACATCTAAAACAACAAATTATCCCATATTTTACTCATCTGCTTTTCTGATAGGTGGATGCACATTTTGAATTCACAGTTCAGTGCCATTACAAAGCTGGGAAGAGCCAGGATGAGCCAGGATATTAATTCACGTAACTCTGATTGTGTTCAGTTGAAGAAAGAAAGTTATACACCCAGGATGGTATCACAGTGAGTAAAATATGGGATAATTTTCATTTTTTTGTGAACTATTCCTTTAAGTTATCTTGCAACAAATCGTTAATTGAAATCAATATTTGATAAAAAAAAAAATGAGATTATATCCCTAAATAAATAATGACTTTTGATTTTTGTTTATTTGATGGGGCAGCAATAGGCTGTAATACAGTTACAAGTACATTTACCTTGTTTTAAGGATGTTTTGATGTTTTTCTAGAAAACAAGGCAAAAATACTAATTATTATATTTTTGGAAGTGTTATCCAGAGCAGCACAAGATAAAAGAAACAATTATATTGTTAGATATATGAAAAACTTAAATCAATCTTCCACCTGCCTGCTGTTAGTGTCATTTAATGTTTTACACTGTGTTATCTAAGGCAGAGCTGTAATTACACTAAATGCCAGTGTTTTGTCAAAGTAAACAGAGGTACCCTGGCACCCTGCTCATTCTCTGACAGTTGTTCCTCAACATTGGGCTGTAATTAGCGGTCTAGATTGAGGGCAGTGCTTTCCTCACTACCATATGTCTTTGTCATTGTTACCATCTCATTAAACATGATAATTGCTGAACAGGGACACATTATAACTTTTGTTTAGAGCATTGCATGTACAAGGTAAAGACAAAAGAAGACAGTAAAGAAGAAGACAGTGGGTACACAGTCTTGTGTTCTGTGGATTTTAAAAACATAATTCAAATGTTTATATTAATCAGTAAGTAAATTACATTAAGTGATGAATTTATGAATTTCCATGCTGCCCCAGATTGGTTAATGCTGGTTAGGTGCTGGTCTAATTGGTGGACCAGAGGATCTTGTTAAAAACATCTTGTGGCTAAGTTGATTTACTGGTCTTAAGCTTGTCTTAGCTGAGATGGTTTTCCAACCAGGCCAAACTAACCAAGCTGGTCTCCTATTTTGGCCAGTCTTCTGCCTGGCTTAACTTGCCATAAAGCTGGTCCTTAAGTCTACCAGTTCAAAAGTAGTACAAATCTCTCTAAAACCAGCCAAGAAACAAGTCTGGCCAGACCAGCTAAGATCAGCAGACCTTCCTGAATTCTTGATGAATAGTTTAGAAGCTGGATGTGGATACCAGTAGGCTACACCAGCATTTGGTAACAAATTAATAGCCCCCTAAATGTAGGTATAAGCAATAAAAAATAGTAAACTTTGGTACATCAGGAAGGTTAAAACATTCACAATCCTATCTCGGCATGTACAACAATGCAAGTGCACAGTTGGAAAACATCTAATATAGGTCAGTCTTACTAGCTCAGTGATCCTGTCCTGAATTTGAGAATGATGTTCACCTAATTAGGACAAAGGAAGTTCTATTTTTTACCCTCAATCTATGCTTAGGCAATTTAGAAACTGGAATAAAGTCTATGTTAGCTATTCCCCAAGGCTTACTCGAGGTAGGAACCATAAAGTGATTTTGGAGGCTTTAATTAATTGAGTTTGTACTAAAGCCCAAAGCAAAACCATAACTTTTATCCCATTAGCATACAGCTAATTTTATTACATCAACATGTGAGGAGAAATGATATTTATGATTTAAAAATTTGTCTTTATTGGCTGAAGGTTTTTTCTTGCTTTGGTTTCAGGGTCAGATAACGCTTGGAAATGATCAAGCTGGCAACCACAGATTTCTGTGAGGGACTGTGCCTGCTTGCTTAAAATATTCATTTGGATTTCTTGCAGTAGATTTTGGTCCCAATTGTCATAGCTCAAAGTTTGGTTTTATGGATCTGTTACTGTTTCATACTGTAATTAAACTGTAAGTCTTGATGTTAGAAACTTTCTGCAATTGAACAGGAATTACTCTTGACTTTGCAACTGCCACGTGGCTAAAGACTTTTCCAATCAATTATGTTCTGTAAAACTTTTCGAAACACACTTCTTATAAGGAGACACATGCACATTGCACCTGTTATGGATTTCATGGGGTTTTTGAGAGGAAAGTTGTCAAATTGCATAGCAGAAACAATGAACAAATTGCACAAATGTGTGTAGTTCTTGTAATCAGAATTTCTGTTTGTCTCTGTATAATAAATTACAATTATTTACTTAAACTCCAGAACAATTCTGTTTTTGAATTTCTAATGTACTTGCTACT
>JAZGTI010006178.1:0-23903 GCA_036877585.1 Botia kubotai | reverse complement strand
AGCTTTGCACATCTAGAGACTGAAATTTTTGCCCATTCTTCTTTGCAAAATAGCTCAAGCTCAGCCAGATTGGATGGGAAGCGTCTGTGAACAGCGTCTGGGTCATTTTAACACATAAATATTTGATCCAAACCACTGAATTGTAGCTTTGGCTGTATGTTTATGGTCATTGCCTTGCTGGAAGGTGAATCTTCTTCCTAGTCTCAAGTCTTTTGCAGCGTAGAGCAGGTTTTATTCCAGGATTGCCCTGTATTTAGCTCCATCCATCTTCCTATTAACTCTGACAATCTTCCCTGTCCCTGCTGAAGAAAAGCATCCCCACAGCATGATGCTGCCACCACCATGTTTCACAGTGGGGATGGTGTGTTCAGGGTGATGAGCAGTGTTACTTTTCCGCCACACATAACGCTATGCATTTAAGCCAAAAAGTTCAACTTTGGTCTCATCTGACCAGAGCACATTCTTTCACATGCTTGCTGTGTCCCCTACATGGCTTGTGGCAAACTGCAAACAGGATTTCTTATTCTTTCTTTCAACAATGGCTTTCTTTTTGCCACTCTTCCATAAAGGCCATATTCAAATTTTATTTGTCACATACAAAATCATACACAGTACAGTGAAATACTTTTTACGACTGTCTTACAGCAAGAAAAGTAAAAATTCAAAGTGAAAAATTTAAAGTTCAAAAAAATTAAAGATTTAAAGTAAAGATTTATGTATTAAAGTGTACAGTATTTACAATGTAATATGTTTAAAAATATAAATATATATGTATAGATGTATACATATGTGCACTTGTGCACTAATTTTTGGATTGGTCCTCCAGAGTGACCATGGGCCTCTTGGCTGCTTCTCTGAGCTCTGCTTGCTCTGCCTGTCTGCCTGTTTAGGTGGATGGCCATGGAACGGCCATGGAACATGAACCAAGAGTAGGTTTGCAGTTGTGGCATAATGTTCCATTTTTGGATGATAGATTGAACAGTGCTCCTTGAGATGTCCAAAGCTTGGGATATTTTATAACCTAACCCTGCTTTAAACTTCTACACAACTTTATCCCTGACCTGTCTGGTGAGTTCCTTGGTCTTCATGATGTTGTTTGTTCACTAGTGTTCTCTAACAAACCACTGAGACCTTCACAGAACAGGTGTATTTATACTTAGACTAAATTACACACAGGTAGACTTTAGTGGTATCAGAGTACAGGGGGCTGAATACAAATGCATGCCACACTTTTCAGATTTTTATTTGCTTAAAATTTTGAAAACTGTATATAATTTTCATTCCACTTCACAATTATGTGCTACTTTGTGTTGGTCTGTCACATAAAATCTCTATAAAATACATTTAAGTTTGTGGTTGTAAGGTGACAAAATGTAAAAAAGTTCAAGGGGTATGAATACTTTTGCAAGGCACTGCACTTGTGCAGAAGCACATTCTGATGTGTTTGCAGCATCTAGATTGATTTGTGGCTACAGACCTAAAGGACACATACTTTCATGTCTCGATTTTACCTTGACTCAGACCCTTTCTCCAGTTTGTTTCACTATAGTGTCCTCCCCTTCAGTCTGTCCCTGTCCCCCTGCATCTTTACCAAAGTCTCAAGAGCTGCCCTCTCCCTGTTGAGGAAAAAGGCATACACATCCTCCATTACCTCGACGTCTGGCTCGTTTTGGCCCAGTCTCAAGAGCAGGGAGAGGGACTGCAGAGCATCTTTGTTCTTGGGTATGGGTTTGGGCTCACTTATTATGACAACATTCCTTACGAAAGAGTGTGTCAAACTAATGCTGGGGCATATGGCATGCTGATACATATGAGATTGCTCATATGAAATACTCAGGCTCAAATTTGCTGCAATGAAGCCATTTGTTTCATTTAAGACTCCAACCACAATTTTACAAAATGCTGAAACTGAGGTTGCAACAAAACACACACAGACTTTTTCTAAGCCTTCTGAAACCTTAAATGCCAGAGCAGAAGCACTCATGGATGTTTGTGCAGTGAATTATTGGTGAGCTGTGTCTATGGCTTAGAGTAAGACTGTATTACCATTGCTTACATGCACAGTGTTACAGTGGTCTTTAAGCTCTGTGATCTCTGAATCTCATGTGTCGTACAGTACTGTGCGTCTGGTTGCTGAGGAATCTGAAAAAAATGTTGTACCTCTCCTGAACTCTCATGAATCACCAGGGTCAGGCCTAGGTCATGGCCCTCTGGCTTACATGGAAGATACATTTTATGGGTGCATTGTGGAGTCACCTGTGGAGATGTCAGTGAGCACTCATGGGAGATAAAGTTTATGGCTTGCTGGGCTGTGTTGCTGCTTTCGTTAATGTTAATACCACTAGACACGCTTTTACAATGCTAAAAACATGCAAGCAGGTGGTCATATCTGATTCTGAAAGAGAGGGGAGAGGATATGCCCTATGTTCTCCCAAAAATGAAAACAGTTCATTAAAAAATAATAGTTCTGGCATCATTTACTCCCTTCCATGCCCAATATTGGAGAGTAGTTAACTACAAGTAGCAACGTTACTAACTTAACTACACTTTTCAGTAGCTTAAGAGTAGCTCAGTTACATTTAAAACAGTATAGTTATGGTTGCACTGTTTAGTGCAACCATACGCTACATTCCAATTTGCGTTTTGACTCTTCTTCTTACTAGGTCACTAGACTAAAACTGTGCATTGCCACCATATATTGTTATTTCACACATCTTGTAGCTTTACAGTTCTCTGAGATGAGATTGTCTCATGATTATTTAAAGCAGGAGTGTGGGTCGCACAGTGGGGTAAGGTGTGCCACACAGTTACCTGGCTGTTGTGATGAAGTATGATTATGAATGGTTTTGATATCTTATGATAAGATATTCTGGAAATGCAATTATATTTTAAAACTTTTGTCTTTCTTTTGTGTGTAATTTCACAATCAGTCGAGTGAATCAGAATTTCTGAATTTAGATTCATGCTACATAAAGTTTCATGAGGCAAAATCACATTCAATCACATTTAAAGTCAATAATGTGCAATACAGAGCGATTTAGTTTTGAAAGGCCACTCATTCATAAAAGTAATACATTTGCTAAGAAAGACATAGAAATGTGTCTAATAGAAAGTGAAGAACCTACTATAATAACATCATGACTTCATGATTGCCACACTCATAACAGACTTTATGATTGCCACCTTACAGCACCTGTCACATTTATAATCTACATCTCTAGAGATCTGTACATGTATTAAACTGACAGCACATTTATGCATAAATTATATTCTTGTTTGAGTATTGTGTGTTTCTTTGGATAGTTTACAAGATCATTTTTGAAGAATGTTCATGCAGCTTTATTTAATACAACAATAGTTTATAGTGACCCACATTTTGTCAAATTCCAAAAAGGACTAAAGGCACCATTAGGGTAAGTAAATATCATAAAGTATGTCATGAATTAGTCCATATCCAAGTGGACATGGCATCATATCATCAACACAACATCTTTGTGTGAGAAATGTGCTATTGTCCATAATCCAGACAATAGTTAGCAGGGTATAAGCACTGTTACTAATTACTAATCAAGGCCAAAAGCATTAAAATAGACCCTTAGTGTTTATTTCAGTGGAAAAAGGTCATGCAGAACTCCACATGCAGGTTTTACCCAAAGTGACATTTAGTGGATTCAAGCTATACATGTTATCAGTATGTCTGTTTTCTGGGAATCAAACCATGACCTTTTGTTAAAATAATGACCTAACAATTGAGCTGCAGGAACAAATGATACTGAGAAGTCTAAAGGCCTACAGATGTGATTAACTTTTTAGCCAGGTCATTTTGTGTATGCTTCCAGAAATAAACATATATACATGTCAGTCTATCAATATTACTGTCAGGGGTGTAAGAACACAAGGAGAGCAGAGAACCCAGATGCAAGTAAAAGTGATTTATTCAACAGAAGGGGAATGCAATAAACAGTTCAGTGTGAAGAATGCAGGATACACTTCCGTAGAACCAGCCAACTTGACCTGGCATCAGCGATCTCCACCAGGCGAGCAGGACGAAGCACAACGGACCAGTAGGAACCAGGATGTCCGGAACTCCTCTCCGCAACAGGTGAGTATCAGCTTGAGTCGCAGACGGTTAGTGCAGGGCAGAAGGAGAGCTGGGAAGCAGCTGGTGGATGCGGGTCATGTAAGGGCTCTTGGGCGGCGGGAAGCCGGCAAGGAGTGAGACAGTGCCAGAGAGAGAGCTGGCACGGCGGAGAAGTGTAATCCTCCAATCCGGAGGGAGATAGGAGAGCAGGCAGACCGGGCAGCAGCAAATCCCGGGAGGGAAGACAACAGAGCGGGGAATCTGGAACTGGGGAAACACAAAGCACAAGACAACACAAACAAGCTGGAGCTTGACACAAAACGGGACAACACAGCTAGACTATCACCAGCCCAAACGGACTATAACAGGATTAAGGGAGGCTAAGGAAAAGGGACGGTTGTGGCTAAGCTAAGGCTATGAAAAGAGCAATGAAAACAATAAGCAGCGCTAACTAAGCACAATACCGGTCAGGAAACGGCTGAGAGCGCGACAATTTGACAAGGACTGCACACAGCGGGGAAACCTATAAAGGGGAGAAATCAAACGCTAAACAGGTGAGTGAGATAATGATGACAGAACACAGCTGGGAGCGATAACGAGAGGGAGGGGTGACGTGGACACCGGAGCACATGGCGAGCTGTCAAAACACCATGTGCTCCAACAAAAAACAATACAAACCCGGCCAATCAAACCGAAGTCCTGACAGTATCCCCCCCAGGATGGCCTCCAGGCGACCCAGATGGAGGTACACCCCATCGACGGTGGAAGTACAGGGAGTGGGATTCAGGGAGTGATCCAGGACACCCAGGGAGTGATCCAGGATGTCCCGGGACGGCACCCAGCTTCGTTCTTCCGGGCCATAACCCTCCCAGTCCACTAAGTACTGGTATCCTCTGCCCCGATGGCGGGCATCAAGGATCCGCCGCACTGTATAAACAGGCTCACCAACCAGGAGCCAGGGCAGGGGTGGGGCAGGAGAAGGGGCAGAGGGTCACGGAGTGAGTGGCGAGACCCGCACGGGTTCGATCCGGGAGACATGGAAAACCGGGTGGACCCGACCAAGGAAAGGGGGCAGACGGAGCCTGACCACCACTGGACTCAACACCTTGGTGATCTGATAAGGCCCAGTGAACCTGGGAGCCAGCTTCTGAGAAGGCACCCGGAGAAGAAGGCCCATGGTGGATAGCCAAACTCGTTGACCACAAATGTACCTGGGTTGAGGAGTCAGACAGCGGAGCGCTCTTTCGAGATCCTGGTTGGCCCGTTCACACTGCCCATTGGTCTGTGGGTGAAACCCAGACGACAGACTCGAAGTGGCCCCGATCTGACGACAAAATTCCTGCCAGAACCGATAGATAAACTGCGGTCCCCTGTCTGACACAATGTCAACCGGAAGGCCATGCAACTGGAAAACATGGTCGACCAACAACTGAGTCTCTCAGCAGAGGGTAGTTTAGGGAGAGGAATGAAATGCTTAGAGAAGCAGTCCACCACGGTCAGGACGACTGTGTTACCAGCGGACTCAGGAAGCCCAGTGACGAAGTCAAGGGCGAGGTAAGACCAGGGACGAGATAGGACAGGAAGGGGTTGTAACAGACCAACAGGCGGAGCACTGGAAGACAGACTGGGCAGGCCAACACGAACTGTCTGACGTCGGGCCTCATGGACGGCCACCAGAATTGTTGGTGGATGGCAGCCAACGATCTCCGAATCCCTGGATGGCAAGACAGTCTAAAGGAGTGAGCCTACTGGAGGACATCAGGACGCAGCGCAACCGGCATGAAAAGACGACCCTCTGGACACCCTTCCGGCACTTCGACTCCCCTACCGGCCTGCCTCACCCAATGTTCGATTCCCCAGGAGAGAGCCCCTACCACAATTCCCTTGCTGAGAATTGCTTCGGCTGGCGTGCTCTCCCCTGAGAGCTCGAACACTCAAGAGAGGGCATCGGGTTTCACGTTCTTGGAGCGGGTCAGTAGGAGAGAGAGAAGTTAAACCGGCCAAAGAAGAGCGCCCATCGGGCCTGCCTCGAGCTCAACCTCTTGGCCGAATGGATGTACTCCAGGTTCTTATGGTTCGTCCAGACCAAGAAGGGCTACACTGCTCCCTCCAGCCAGTGACGCCACTCCTCTACCTTGGGCTACCTTGACTGCCAGCAGCTCTCGATTACCGATGTCATAATTCCGTTCGGTGGGACTCAGCTTCTTAGACAGAAAGGTGGATGGGTGGATCTTGCCATCAGACTCAGACCTCTGAGACAGGACTGCTCCAACTCCAACTTCAGAGGCCATTCAGGGTCTGGAAAACAAAGGATCGGAGCAGAGGTGAATCAGGACTCTAACTCACCAAAGTCTTCCTGAGCCTGTGAATTCTATTTGAACAGAACTTTGGTGGAGGTAAGAGCAGTCAGCGGAGCAGCAACTGAGCCAAAGTTCCTAATGAATTGAATATAGAAGTTGGCGAAGCCTAAGAACCGCTGCAACGCCTTACGGGAGTCTGGAATAGGCCAGTCAACCATTGCCTGGACCTTAGAGGGATCGGGCGGATCCCTTGGGCTGAGACAATGTAACCCAGGAATGGAACTGACTCGGCATGGAAGACGCACTTCTATGCCTTGACATAGAGCTGGTTAGTGAGAAGTCATTGGAGTACCTTTCGAACGTGCTGGAGAGAAGATAAGAATATCATCCAGATAGACAAAGACAAACCTATTAATCATGTCAGCCAACACGTAGTTTATAAGGCCCTGGAAGACAGCCGGAGCCGAAGCAATCCGTCCTTAAGCCCCGATAGTTGATACAGGGCCGCAACGATCCGTCCTTCTTTTTGACGAAGAAGAACCCTGCACCCGCTGGAGATGAGGAGGGACAAATGAGCCCAGCCCTGAGGGATTCATCAATATATTTGTCTATAGCCTCTCTTTCTGGACATGACAGGGAGAACAATTGTCCCTTAGGTGGAGAAGAGCCTGGGAGAAGGTCTATGGCACAATCATAGTGTCAATAAGCCGGAAGCAACGTGGCCCGGGACTTACTGAAGACCACCCCCACGTCGTGGTACTCCGCGGGGACCCCGGAAAGATCTGCTGCCTCCACCTGGGGACGAGAAGAAACAGAAACAGACACAGGGGAAGAGGCAGCACCGAGACAAGACAAGCTCCAAGCCAAAATGGATCGTCTCGACCAATCAACGTGAGGATTATGCCGGGAAAGCCAGGGCAGTCCCAAAATAATAGGAGCCTTGTGAGAGGGCTGATGTAAAAGGTAATCTCCTCACGATGATTGCCCGAGACGATCAGACTCACAGACAGTGTAGTGTGGGTGATGGTGACCATGTGGCGATTGGCAATGATGTGACACTGAGGGGCTCGATGAGAGGGATGGATGGAATACCCAGGTCAGAAGCGAAGCTGCTATCAATGAAGGTGCCTTCCGCCCCGGAATCCGCCATCGCTGGAGCCGACACCCCCTGAAACAACACACAAGAGTCAAACAAACATGGAGACAAGGACGGACAGAGACTGATGCCGCCAGGCCCACCAATGCTCTCCGCATCACCGGTGGGCCCTGCCTTTTACCGGACAGTTCTTCACGATATGCCCACGATGGGCTTGAGACGGCCGAGCTGCATAGATTCAGGGCAATCGACAGCCACCTCTACTGCAGAAGGAAGAGGGCTAGGCAGGGCCTCCGCCTCCAGACTGCCCAAGAAGCGCACTGCGCGACGATGCGATCTTCGGTAGAGGCGGGTCTCCATACGAAGGGCCAGCTAGAGGGCTTCTCTGAGGGATTGCGGTGGCTCCTGGGCAGCAATGAGGTCCTGGATCTCCTCCGTCAGGCCCTCGATGAACTGGGAGTGCAGGGGAGGGTCGTTTCAGCTGCAGAAAGCGAAGCCGGCAGGGTCTTGAACTCCACCATGTAGTCAGTGACGGTGCGGCTTCCCTGCGACAGCCGTACCAGCTGGGAGGCTGCCTCGTCTCCCCAGACCGACCGGCCAAACAACTCAGTCATCTCTCGCTGGAACAAGGTCTCACAGCAGGTCGCCCCCGCCTGCCAGACCGCCGTCCCCCACTCACAGGCCTTTCCAGTGAGGAGTGTGAGGATGTAGGCTATTTTAATCCGGTCATCAGGAAACAGTCCCGCCTGGAGCGTAAAAATGACGGAGCACTGTGACAGGAAGGCCCGGCACGAGTTCGGGTCTCCATCGTAGACTGGAGGGTTGTTGACGCGGATGCTGGCACCGAACTCGGCCGGGGTGTGAGTGGAAGGAGCGACCGGCCGGCCCACCTTGGCTTCCTGCCTGATCTCCTCCACAGAGATCCGGAGACTGGTGACCCCCTCCACAATGCGCTCCATCTCCGAGGTGCAGGAAGACAGCTGGGAGTCATGTTGGCCCAAGAGCGCCCCCTGTTGAGCCAGGGCGGTCCGGAGCAACTCGAGACTCGCTGGGTCCATACTGGTCAGATTGTTCTGTTAGGGGTGTAAGAACAGAAGGAGAACAGAGAACCCAGATGCGAGTAACCGGGAAGCCGGCGAGGAGCGAGGCAGTGCGGGAGAGAGAGCACGGCAGCGAACTGTAATCCTCCAATCCGGGGGAGACGGGAGAGCGGGCAGACCGGGCAGCGGATCCCAGCAATCCTGGGACGGAAGACAACAGAGTGGGGAATCTGGAACTGGGGAAACACAAAGCACAAGACAACACAAACAAGCTGGAGCTTGACACAAGACGGGACAACACAGCTAGACTATCACCAGCCCAAACGGACTATAACAGGATTCAGGAAGGCTAGGAAAAGGGACTGGTGTGGCTAAGCTAAGGCTATGAAAAGAGCAATGAAAACAATAAGCAGCGCTAACTAAGCTAAGCTAAGCTAAACACAATACCGGTCAGGAAACGGCTGAGAGCGCGACAATCTGACAAGGAAAACCTATAAGGGGAAACCTATAAAGGGGAGAAATCAAACGCTAAACAGGTGAGTGAGATAATGATGACAGAACACAGCTGGGAGCGATAACGAGAGGGAGGGGTGACGTAGACACCGAAGCACATGGCGAGCTGTCAAAACACTGTGTGCTCCGACAAAAAACAATACAAACCCGGCCGATCAAACCGAAGTCCTGACAATTCCCCTCTCTTCTGAGGTTACAAACCCTGAGAAACTTTACTGTGTAGAATAATTACTGTGGTTCTTTTGAAAGATCATGCGTGGCCAGTTTTATTATTGGCATAAATTCTGATCCACATAGTGGCTTATTTTGGCCAAGATCAACCCGCTTAAGCAGGAAGGGGCAGCTAATATGTAAAGCAAACAACATCAGTTTTTATAATTACATTACAAGTGGACATAACAAAGAATATAAGATGTGTTAAAGTTATATTCTTGTTTTCAAGTGTCTTGAACTTTGTCAAATATAGCTACTGGTTCTTCCTCAGTGATGATACTCCCGAAAAGGACATTGCTATTGCTCAATTGTGCAAATGCATGTCTTATAGCAGAAATAAATATAGACAAACATAGAAAATCGGTTTTGTAACTGGCTCTAAAAGGTCAGTGGTTCCTCTAAGAGAAGGTTCAATAAGCGTGCACAGGTGAAGTGCTGAAACATTAGAATCTTGCACCGTAAATAAAAACTACCTTAGTTCATTGACCCCAGCAACCCCCTAACCCAACGTGTCACATTCCTCCTTACAGACTGTCCCTGAGAACCAAACCGCTCTCTGAATGTAGAAAGATCTGAATTTTGGGAAAGTCAAATGCTATAATATTAACCTTTGCTAGATGACAGCAGAAGAACAGCAGAAGTTTGCGGTTTTCTAAATGACAGTCAAATGTTTCATTTCAATTGTAGTATTCCTAGTTAAAGGACCTAGTTTTCCATATACTCTGTGGAAATAATTCAACACAGCTTTGAATTAAGTTTGAAGCTCATTGTTCACTAAGTGGAGCTCTCCTAAAAACTTCCTCTCATGAATAAATTACCTTAAGTTGGGTCTAAGTTCTTAACCCAGGCCCTAGTTTTCTTGCTTTATCTTTCTCTACCCCTCTTAAGCTCTTTCCCTCTATTGTGTTTATGTCTTTCTTGACATGATTCCCTGCGGCTTCCTGTAGTCAGATCATTTCTTCCTTTTTTCTGCCTTAAGTTACAGTCAGGTTTAAAAAGGGTCACATCTAAACATCTAAAATAAACAGTCCTTCCTCCTTCCTCTTTGCACTTTATAAATCCATCTTGGAAGTATTTGGGAACCCAGTGTGGGTTTTATGGAGGCTACATTTTCATGTGCACTCCCTGCATTTAACCTCAGCCCCTCTTCCTGTTTCAACCCCTGAAAAGAGTGCTTGTGAAACATATATATCTACATGTGTGTGTGTGTGTGTGTATACTAATATATATATATGTATGTACTGTATGTATACATATATGCACATTTAGTTATAACAAAGCTTCAATTATGTGCCACACGTGTTTTATGACACTATTAAAGAATGTTTTTCCAAACATGGTATAGTGGTATATTCCACATCATTATCATAAATCAAATTGTCAATCAAATCAACAAGCCCAAATTAAATCTCATTTGTATGTATTCAATTAAATTTTAATTAAATTTTTATTTATATAGCGCTTTTTACAATGTTACATTGCTTCAAAGCAGCTTTACATATAAAAAGATTAATAATAATAAAACACAGAATAAAAGTCAGAAATGTTGGTATTTGTAATGTTGGTATAAAATGGTATTATTGCAAATAATATGTGTGAGATGTATAAGACTAATTAGGCATTCTAGGTTTAGAGTAGGTTTATAAATAAAGGGTTGACTAAACCGATAAAACCACAAAATCATTAAGCAAGATATGCATTCCAGCTTACATGCATATAAAAGATAACATCTTATGGGACAGGGGTATAAGGGATTTGCAATAGTACCATAAACTACACACAACATGCAAAAGTAAAATACGTACATACATAAAATATATACAATAAAATATTAGAAGTTTACAATTTACAAAACCCTAAGCTAAGTTAGATGTCAGCAGTCTCCCAGCAAGCAAGCCAACAGGGTGACAGTGGCAAAGAACCAAAACTGCAATGATATAAAGATGAAGAAAAAAACCTTAGGAGAATCCAGGCTCAACCGGGAGGGCCAGTTCTCCTCTGGCAGTATTGTAACCATAATGTCATGACAAAAGAACCAATGAAGTTTGATGTCATTGACGATTCACCATATTTCATTTTTGTGTGAATAAAATATTAAACAAATTTTTAATATGGACACTCAATAATGGAAATGTTATCTTTCTATCAAAATTAAAAAGTGTGTAATTTTTGGGCTTGTGATTTCCCAAACATGTAGTTGTGCCTCAACAGTTACACTTTTGAGGAAACCTACCTAACAGCAACAAGCTATTTATCTGACAACCATAAAAAAACAATGTTTTGCAACAGTGTTGCTTTCATTATTATGTTTTTACAAGTCTTAATCAATTATATACCAACTAACAATAGACCCATTTAATATGATACACTCAGTACATGACCTATAAGCCACAACGTCAGAAAAATAGAAACCTTTTAGATTAGGACAAAACCTATGATTAACATGGAACAGCTTTTTGTGTCTTTTTATAGACATTGTGTGTCACAGCATTGTGTTTGGTTAGGATGTGATGTAATAGTAAAACTAATATTATTGAAAAAGTTCTAATTTAAGTGAGCTTCATTAGAGCATAGTCTACTCTGAAGGCTGCTATTTTAAATACAACCCAAGCATATTTGTGTTTTTAAAGTTGCAGAGAAAATTACAAAATAAGACGTGGAGGAAAATGAATAAATATCTATGGCAGTTACAACTCCTCTCTCTCTCTTTCTCTCTCTCTCTCTCTCTCTGTGTGTCTGTAGTTTGACACAGCACTGAATGTCATGATGGGGTAGAAGAGGGCGGTAGGGGTGAAATAGGAAGGTAGAGGGTTGGTGGATAAAAGTAAACCAGGCATTAATCCTACAGGCACATCAGGAGAGCAGACAAGGTCAGATTAATGCAGAGCAGAGGAGACCAGCTCACGCAGGAAGTAGGTCTCATGCCAAGCATTCTCTTTGCGCTGTAGTGCCGCCCATTCCCTCTCGCCAGCATCCATCCATCATACACTGCTCTACATCCATCAGCACCAGCATTCTGCCTGGAGATCACACAGTGGATGCTTCATCTGTAAATTTAACTCATAACACGATTGAGTTATGGACTGCACATTTTTGTGTAGTCTATTTTGGATTTGTGTCCTAATCCCTGTACTTGTACTGTATTGTCAGGCATATTTGAAATAAAGCTTCTCTAATTGTACTGTGGAATGTTGAACATAGTGCATCACAGGTGCTCAGAAAGCTTAATATTTTTGGTGGAATTTCGAAGTATACAGTCATGCATGCTTTCTGAGCTCATAGAATCCACAACCCCTATGAAACAAGAGGAATTTAAGACAGTTCAGAGATCACTGGTGTCATGATTCAATTTTATGATGTGGTAGAATTTCCAAGCACAGTGGCTTACGCAGATATAAGTGTGCATTATATTATTGCTTGCAGAGTGCCTTAACACAGTGGGAGAATGCAAATAACGATAGTTAGGTAATAACAAGTATAAATTGCAGCAATAGCTGGGTATGATGAGGGGATGATTGGATTTGATGAGGGCAGTTCTCTTTTATGTTGATGTATTTTCTATTAAAACAGGAAGCTGGGGTGGGACAAACAGTATTAAAGGATAGGGCTATTATGTAGCCAAATAAATTTGCATGTAGATAACATTACAACCCAACAAAACACCTGACAGTATGTACTATGGAAGAAAAAAGTTTGTTTAGTCCATTTATAGGGCTAGCACATAAATGCCCATAAAGTTAGCAAAATAAAAGTAAAGGATCTCTAACTGTGATTTCATGGGGTCTTTAAAGCTTTCATCTTGGAGTGTAATGACATTGTTCTGGATGTGCTGATTAAAGCTGTGTTGTAAAAATGTCTATGAAGACGTTCACTCATGAGACAGTAAGTCAGTAAGGGCCCTAACGCTAATGAGCTCTGAGCTGCCTCACAAAGAACAGGCCAGAAACCTCATATATGAGGCCAATTCCCTTTTAATACCCTTCAAATCTGCCGCAGCCCAGCAGAGAGTGAAATTATGAAGTTTTCGGGATTGGGACAAACTGAGACAGCGATAGATAAAGAGAGAGAGGGATTATGAGATCAAGCAGAAGAAAAGCTAATCCAGCCTGTTATTAGCAGCGATAGCGCTATAAGTGACAACACATGCAAAGTTTCGCTACTCCTCAAACTGCAGAGCAGCTACCACAAGACTTAAACATCCGGAGAGACTGCAGGATGTCCAATCACAGTTGTGCCTGCTTGAGATGAGGATTAGACCCACTAAAATGGAGCTCTCATCCTGTGGTAGCTCCAACTTTTCTTCTTTCTGTAAAGAGATCAAGTTAGCAGACCACTAATCAGTGATGTGTGCAAAACCACGATGTGGCAGCAATGGACTTGAGTTTTTTTGCTCTGTAGCGTGTTTGCGCAGCTCCTGTTGCAGTGCAGTGATCAGCACGATTATCATTGGGAACTCTGGAAACTAATTTTGAGATAAGTGGGGTGAATCCCTGCCTCAGGGAACAGGGCTAATTTTCCACTTCCAAGTGACCCACAAAAACATGGACAAGCCTCTGGAAGTGGGATAGAAGCCGGTGGAGAAGGAGCTGGAAATATAGAAGCTGCTGAAAGAGGGGGATGACATTGGTATAGCATAAAACAAGCAACGGAATTGTTAAGGAATGTGACAATACTAATTTTGATTCCTTTTAATGATTCCAGCTCCTTAATGATTTTTAGTTAAAAATAAGAAATAGTTGTGTGTAGTTTAATAGAAGTAGTTTATACTGCATTTACTGCCCTCAGCTGTAATCTTATCAACTCTTTAAAATAATGTGTTTATATGGATGTTTAATGCAGCACAGAGGTGACATAAATGGTCCTAACTATTTATTAAATAATTAAAAACTAAAAAAAATGTAATGTATTATTTTTATTAACGTGTTACTCTTTTTACTAATTACTAATTAAGCTTAACCTGCCTTAAAATTACTGTAACACAGTAAGTTCTTGTTTTATTTCGAGTTAGACATGCTGAAATTAAAGATGACAGGAAGTGAGATCCGTAGCCATAGCTATAGGTGTTTTATGGTCTCAAAGGTGCAAGAGGCCAAACAATTCAAGCAGCACTGATGAAAGGGATACAGAACAACACACAGTAAAGAGGTCCAGAATTTCTGTTTACAGTTCTGTTGTTCATTTCATGTTGTAGATTTAGTAGCAGTCATGAAACTCATTCATTTTAGTTTAAAAAAGGAATGGAATTTAGGTCTTAGTTCCCAACTTTATATAAAAGAGAGTTGACACACCAACAAATGTTATAATTTCTGACTGTTTATGTTTTTTTCTCGTCTTAAGTTTTACATTCTTTTTTTGTTCTTTGGGTGTTTTACAGTGTTCCACAGATCTCCACAAATTTGTTATTTCTGGGAAGGGCGCCCACTGTTTTCCCCAACCAAGCACTGATTTCACATAACTCCCGCTCATGGAACATGCTGAATTCCTTCAGAGCGATGGAGTGAAACAAAACGAGTAGCCCTGTGAAGATAACAAGGATAAGCCTTGTCCCAGAACCCCCTTATTCCCCAACTTGGGTCATCACCCTCTCCACAACATCTCTGCTGATGAAAGTCTTCCTTACCTGATGATCTAAGATCAGTTTCTCTGACAGTACCCTGTTGAGGCCAGTTATGACCAGCATAAATCTTTAAGATGGTTTATGCTGGTTAGTGCTGAATTGATGCTGACCTAGATGAAGGTCCAGCATACCCATCCCGATCACCAACTAGCAGGTCTTTCTGGTAAAACTGATTGATCAAAGAAGGTTAAAAACCTGGCTACAATGACATTCTGTGTTAATCTGGTGATGTTTAAAGAACAAAAATATCATAAAAGTAGACTTATGTGCCATATTCAAAGTCTTCTTAAATCATATGATAGATTTGGTGAGGAACAGAATAAATAAAAATATTCACTGCCGTTACTTACTGATAATCTTTAATTCTGTTAAAGCTTACGGTATCTTATCTGTATCTTACGGCAAAGTTTGAATTCTGAACATGAAAGCTTTAGGGGAGAGCAAGAGAGCAAAATAATAATTTTTATTTATGGGTGAACTAATCCTTTCAGGTTTGTATGTGACTGGAGAACACTGTCCCCGGACCAGTCCAAAAAAAGTTCTGAATTTGCATTCAGAAACACATCAACTGGAAGGAACTGGACTGGAAGCTTTGAAATTTTACAGAACAATAAAGCAAGCTTCAGTTTAGGTCAAACTGTCACTTGAATTAAATTAGCAGCTCTCAAAATGGCTCTGGTCTTAATTAGGAGATGGAAATGTTTCATCATGCTTTGCTTGAAGTGTGAGTAAATTCTAACTGAAATCAGATCCTAACATTGAGAACATTAATCCAGCCCTAGTCCAATGTTACCCAGAAAACCAAGCAGTGACTTGGAAACTATGTCATGAAAAGCACAAATTCAATGACACAGTAGGTCATCATACAATGGTTTATAAAACAATTGCCAAACAGTAATGTTTAAAAGACACCCTTAGGTTGGTTTATGATGTATGACGATGGTGTGGTTAACACTACAATAGCATTTTATCTATCAAGGACATTGTTTTCGAGGATGGTACTTCTGTAATCCAATATGAATTATAAGAAACTTCATGGACTGCTAAAATCAAGCAGAAGTCACTCTCCAACAGACACAAGCATTGACATGCTAAGGGTTTCTGCCGAGCCCAAAACTTAATGTCTTTTATTGGCCTTGTTTAACAAGCAGGGGAAGTGGTTTAACTCCACCCTTGTCACCCACAAACTCCCAAATTCAGCCTTGCCAGACATGGGATTTCCCAGAGTTCAACTGGAGTTGTATCAATCTTCTGCTGGTCCCTGAGGTGCTTATTCCATCCAGAGTGAAACCAGTTTGCGACATGGCTCGTGTTCTAGCATGCCACGCTTCTTCTTGCATGCAACTATAACACAAAGATGTTAGCCAAACCACACATGCATGTTTCAAGAATCCACCAAAACAATTTCCTCTAATTAATATTTTTTTGAGAGCAGGCCTTCACCCACAAAAACAAATTCAATGAATCCTGCCAGAGAGCTACATAAACGCTTTAGATGTTTGAGAGAGGGCCGTTCCCCTCAAGACTTTGCTCAAACAGACACACATGATAAACATCAAGCAATGGCACATAAATCCTTTATAGACACAATTAATAAGTTCCATACCCATGGTTAGAGAACCAAATAGGGTCTGGTTAGCTATTGTAATCCTATTTGCATGTGTAGGCCTATAAAAGGACAAACATCACAAATTTTGCATTATAGTATTATTAAAATTAGAATTAAAAAAATAATTAATTTTATTATTAAAATTAAAATAGGTAAATTGTATTACATTTTTATTTGCCAGAAACAGTCTGTAATCTTAAAGAATAATACAGACACACAGCATAAGAAGGATACTGTTGTTACACAAAGGATCTTTTTCAACAAAACACAGCTAGATAAAACAGGTGTACTCAATTGAATGTGTGTGTGTTAGAGTGTATAGTGTGATTATGTGTGTTAATATGGATTTGGTAAGTGCACATATACGTTTTCGTCATCTTTGGGTTTACAGGTTGTGTCAGCCTGGCTAACACTAAACCTCGTGAGATTTAGTCGGATCTTCCTGTTTTGAGTTGTAGAAACTGGAAATAATCCAAATTCTCAGACATGTTTTCTCTTTCTAGTGACATTTTGCTCTGCTGTATTGACAGTTTCACATCTTAAAACTCTTGCATTTTCCTCTTTTATTCTCCTAATAAAAAGAAAACCATTTAAGGTATCCCATTATGCCCATCCAGCCTTCTTCTCTCCTTCACAATAGAAATCTTTCCTGTGGAAAAATCCACCCATGTCATAGTAAATCTGTCTTCTGTTACAAGATGGAATGCAACCTATTTTTGAGTATGAACAGGGGAAAAAAATAACTTTCACATATCACTATTTTCCTAATGGAAATAAAAGAAATCCAGCTCACTTTCTTGAAATACTCAGTTTCTAATAGTCTCAAAAACCACATGATTTCCAAATGAAAATAAACTTTGAGATGGGTACAAGTACTCATCTCACTATAAAACCAGAAGCAATGTGCTACACACAAAACTCCTACACTCTATAAGGATATAGAACTCTTTCCACATAAATAGAAGCATTGGTTAACCTGAGCAAACAATTGTGCTGTTTGACATGCAGACAATTTATTGTCAAAAAGGTTTTTAAGTATTTTTTAATTGTTATTTTGCTTTTTCTCTGCTGAGGACTTTCTGTTTGAAAAGATTTATTCGGAGGAACTGTGTGAAGTTGATCTGCTATTTATATGACAATACCCTATTTTTGTTTTTGTCTTTTCAATGTCACCCAAAAATACCTATTTTTGGTATAATAATAACAACTTCACACAAAGAAGTAGGCGAAACTACCATTTTACCTTTTTGAAAACAAAATAAAAATAATGTATAATGTATAATGCAAACAAAATGTATAACTTGAACTGTAAGTCGCTTTGGATAAAAGTGTCTTCCACATGTATATGTAAAATATAATGCTATACAATGCAATATTGTCACAATGCTGTACACTTAAATGTTTGCCATGGTGTTGTTTTGTGGTTGTTACACTACAAGTTCTGTCTATATTAAGCACACTGCTTTGTAGGTGATATGGTGTTCTGAGTGGTTGCTATGGTGTTGACAGATGTTTTCTACTGTGTTCTTGGTAAATGCTTCCTGGCTCCAGGAAAATTAATTCTGTATGTTAGTTTGGGCTCCAGAAATGGTTTGAAAGACTGATAACATGGATATTGCATAAGGCACAATAACCCTTTTACTGTCTGTTTACTTTGTTGGGTGTCCTAGATGGATCTTAACCTAGTTTAAACCGTATGTTGTATCCTGGTTTCTGGAGAAGGTGCAAGATAAAATAATATACATGCACCCAGCTCATGTTCAACTCTGGAATCTTCTCCTCCATAAGCATGTCTTAACAGACCTCTCGTCTTTGAAAATTATCTGTATGTATGTGTGCGAGCATTTATCTGTATTTGTGTATATATATATTTATCTGTTTGTCTGTTTAAGATTTTTTATTAGAAGAATCTTACACCTGTCTTCTCCTGCACTAACCTTCACCCACATCCCCCCCCTTTGACCCCTAAAGTGTTAATCTTGCTAATTCTAACCAGTCCAATAACACATCTGGCTTCAATCAAACCTCATTAGGAGTCACTGACAACAGTTGAAACTGACAGAGTCATGTCCCTTCAGCCTAACCTGGTGACATAACCTTGATACCAAGCTAGATTCACCTCCCCCCATGCAGGCTTGACTCAGTGCCTAACCCTCTATCTGCAGATCTGGTTCAGCCTCATCATGGCTCTGGTTATGCCTGAGGTCAAGATTGTAGAACCACCAGAAAGCAAAGAATTTAATAGTGCCCAAGAGGTGTTACTATTTAGTGATAATCTTGCCCTCCCCTGAAACGTTTAATTCTAGCCCACATTTGCATCTAGAATTAATCATTTGAGCAGTACGGTCTGACACGCAGGATCGTAATTTCTGTGCCCCAGAGAGTACGGCCTCATATGTGGGATTTTAGAATTTACAGTGACGTAACATACTGCCAGATTTAAAGTGGCTTTCGTGCCACAGAGAGAGACGAGCTGGATAAGTGGATGTCATTTATATTCACACAAATAGCTTATAGACTTGTACAGTCTTTTAGGCATGATGTGATAAATGAAGAAAAATATCAACATATAAATGACAAAAAGTCATCCAATACTCTGAGCCATGGTAAAACCATGGTAAAAGTAGTAAAACGTTTCAAAGCAACTGCAAGAAAACAATAAATCAAAATAAATTTTTTGACAACTAATACCGAACTTTAGAAGCAAAAATATGGTTTTGGTTCATTTGTATATTTGTATAGTTAACATGCCAATATTACAAAAATGTTTTACAAATCGAATTACAGTACAGACTATATAGGACTATTTTAGGCTTCATATAATTCTTATATGTTCACTAGCAATGTTTTATGTTTTAAATAAAAGGGCAAAAAATTTCCTAAATTACTTCATTGTTTCTCTTTAGTGTGTAAGGCTGAAGTGTTTTATGCCAAAGTAAGATAAAACCTATAAACATTTTGCATATAAAGAATAATTAAATAAATAATTTGTAAATATTTTATTATGGCTTGCACATCTGTAAATAAATTCATGTTTTTCAGGTGCCAGCTGAAATTCATCCATTCAGGTGGCCAGCTTAATGCATCACCATGGAAACTGAAATATTATAACAGTAAAGTAAAAGCTCATCATTCTGAATCTCATGTCTAATCACGCCAATCTAATTGGCCCACAGCAGTGTTTTATGCAC
Source organism: Botia kubotai (assembly GCA_036877585.1). Classification (NCBI taxonomy): domain Eukaryota; kingdom Metazoa; phylum Chordata; class Actinopteri; order Cypriniformes; family Botiidae; genus Botia; species Botia kubotai. Next base: position 4,243 of record JAZGTI010006178.1, on the reverse strand, counting down.
CTCAAGTGCACCTGTGAGTATATTAGGACATCTGTAAAGCATGTCATTAACTTCTTAGTCTGAAGGAGACGTAAACAGGAGCCCCTAAGGCATGGCAACAAGACGCAGTGACTTGATCCCTTTCTTAGGGAACTGAGGTTTAGTGTGTAACCGAGAGGCATTCCCTTTCGAAAGAACTCAACACTGTGTCTGGTTTGATGCTATGTGAACACAATACCAACTGTGCCATGCTGAGGGGAGCCATGCTGAGGGGACCACATGGGCCATATTGAAACACAAACATCATAGGCATAATGCAATAACACCCTGCTTGTGCACTGCTGGTGACAAAAGGAACTCTCTCGGGCCACCACTCAAACACAAGGCCCTGTAAAAAAAAGCTTAAAGTAGACACACAGGAAGGTGTCCGGGCTAGTGTTGACACGGCAATGACACAAACCTCTCAGAGCTCTAGGTTGAGTGGAGTACCACTCTACCTTCATCCTGCACTTGGGTGCGCAGAGGACCTGCCATAGCAATAAGGATATTACATTCCAAAAACCAAATCTTCCAAAGATCAAAAATTACCCAGAAATGTACTCTATTCCCTTTCTGAAAGTCTAACGAGGAGTGGCGGAGTATAGAGGGTGCTACTCTATTCATACCCCAAATGACCAGCATTACAAGTGGAGATAGTAAGGACTAGGTGCCATCACTCAAAACCAATACCCTCTCTAACGAGCTTTGCAGGGAGCAGAGGGCACTCTATATGAGGGTACTTTTCCACACTCGTCCTAGGGCCAGACATCCAAGAGAAGCTGGTGGACAGCTAGCTACAACTGCTCCATATTACTGTCCCTTAATAGATGGATGAGAAGATCCTTTATAGTGAGGGAACAACTCTATGCTCAACCCAGAAGGCCTATAGCCCAAGGAGAGCCAGAAAATAAGCTGGCTACAACCACTCAACTCAGGAAGATGACGCTCTTGTGGGGGAGGACCATCTATAGCATGGGTCTCTATAGTGCAACTCTGCCAATCTGTGGGAACCACTTAAAAATGCTGGCTGCAACCATACAAAGAAACCATATAAATAGACCATATAAATCGAAAAGGACAGAAACCTCCATCAAGCACCCAAAGGGGTGCTAGAGAAGGTATTCAAACTCAAGTCTCCTGTGTTCAGCAATTACAGGGAACCATTAAATGCCAGCTTTAACCACTCAAAACTATGGTCCCAGATCAAAACTTAAAGACCAAATATACAACAAGGTGAACTGAAAAACATACTTGCAACAACTCCTCCTCAAGTGGAGTAAAGGAATCTGAAAAATGGTTCATCTCACTTAGAGTGAGACTGAGGCTCAAAACAACAAACCGCTAGGCAAGGGGAGGTCACCAGAAACAAGCTACAACTCTTCAGCACAGCTATTCTATAAAGTGCTTACATGGGGGCCTCCTACTAACAGAACCCCGATATCCGAGACAGAAGCACTTACCTTATTCCTCATTTGATTGTAACAATGAGCTGATTAGCCCTTGCTGAACCATGAGAGTCCGTAGAAGATTTTAAAGAGGCTGCCAGAGTCATCACTGGTCCAATTTTCTGGGCCTGTTGAAATGCTTATGCAACACTGCAGCGATCACTTGCTTCTTGCATCCACAGACATGACTTGTCACAACTTCTCATATGCGGAGCAGTCAGTCTGGGACATCCATGTTCTCACCTCCTCAACCACATCCTTTGTATTTTTACTTAATTGCAGCAAGATGATATCTGACAGATTAAAAGACGCAGACAAGAGCTTCTTCTAACTCAGAAGATCACACCCCCCTTTAGCAGGGGAGGAAAAAGCCTCCCACAAGCTTCAAGAGACAAACCTCCACTGAGCCTTAGCTGTGGTGGGACCTGATCTCAAGCAAACATCCAGACAAGAGCAGAGCTTCTTCAACATAAAGCCCTTGCAATGTGTGCACTCAGCTCCCCTGAGAACTAAGTGTGCCTGTTCTTCACCCAGGCAAACAACTTAAAATTTGTGTGTGTCCTCAGTTGTCAAAAGCCTCTGACACTGAGACATGCACTTTCTAAAGTTCTTTGCCGCTGGGTCCATAGGCGCTTTGACACAAGAACAACAGACAAACAGCTCCTGATGACAAAAAGCCAATAACATGCTCTACAGGTGCCCTAATATCTTTGCAGGTGCAACTGATGCGCATTAAACACTGCTGAGGCCAATTATATGATGATTGGATATGCGATTCAGACACCGGTCACACCAAGGGTGTTCCCCAAAACTCAACCCAGTGTCATGCCTCTGGTTTCATCAGCCCAGGTTTTGTTGTCTTTGTGGATTGTCTTTGTGATTCATTGTGTTGGGGCACATGGTTTCATATTGACAGCTCAACATGTGCTCCGCTGTCATTGTCATGTATTACCTCGCCCTCGTTACCTTGCTAGTTTCACCTCCTTGGCTTGTTTTATTTATTTATTATTTCTCACATGTTTTTCCCTCACCTCACAAGCTTTTTTGACTGCTCAAGGTTTGTTGACTTCAGTCTGCGTGGTTTGTTTTTAGACTCTTGGCTTGTTTTTTGTGTCCTGTTTTCCTGTATTTTCTCTTCAGTTCTGCCCTGGTTTCCTGTTGGCCTTACCAGCACCAAGCGTATCCTGTCTTCAGTATCCTGCTCTCCTTTACTGCTGTTCCCTCCACTCAGTTTCTCTGCGCCAACCATCTTCCTGCTCTACGATGGTTTCCCCAGTCTACCTTTCAACCCGCCCAGCCACATCTCCTGCCCTGCTCTTCTCCTTCCCAGTGATCCCACTACCACTGTCCACCCTCTGGTCACTAACCTCCTGTATTTCTCTGCATAAATAATGCTACTGAATAATGTCTTACATTTTGTTTGTTTTGCACATTATTGATTTAAACAGACTTGGTGTCCATAAGGAGAATAGTGTTCTTTATGCCAAACTGTAACACTAGAAATGTTTAACTATTATTGTATGACAAAAGCAATTGTTCTGCTAAAAAAATATTTAAAAATACATACGGGTTTAGAATGACATAATACGGTGCCCGGGAAGGGACATTCTCGGTTCACTTATTTTGTCATGGCCACAACATATTAATTTGTGGGAACGTCATAGCATGTTGAGGCCACGACATATTAACTCTGGGAACGTGATAGATGACCGTCAGCGCCTCAATAGTTCTTCCTAAAGGCGACGTTTATCAGTGCTGCATGGTCAGTCAGATTGTACGATTGTCCTAGGAACCAAAGTTGTTGCACACGGACTGATTTACAGTGTTGCATACAGGTAGACAGTTTGGTGAATGCTCATCTCTGCATGCTTTTTTTATGCTCTGTATAATGCGTTTAATGCCTTGACGTAGATACATTTCTATGTGTACGTTTATCTACTATATGTTATTTGATGTTCTGTGATTGTTTGCGGTTACCATCGGCGAGTTCTGAGCACCATAGCGGCTGTAATTTGCCACGACAGAAACACGCTAATTAGCATTGGAATCGACAGTATTATTTTATATTACTTTATATTTACATTAATAACACGTCATTACACAACTATATAATGTCTCTTTGCATTGATTATGTTGTTATTAATGTTAAGGTTGCAGACTTGATTGTTTAATCAAGTCTGTTTAATAAATGCGTCTTTGTGAAGAATCTCTTACCGGAATGCTGTCCATATTTGGCCGCCTCAACCAGCGTAATATAGTAGCGTGACTCCGCTACACAGATAGTGTGATGGCACCTGCTTTATTATCAAATGCAGCACATTATTACTGCTATTGCCTGTTACTTCTCAATGTTTAAAGCATGATTATTTTAGGGAATTTTCATTAAGTCAATGTTATTTTTCATTCTGACAGACCCTGATCAGTGTTGCGCACAGAAAAGGCTATTTTATTTCTGGTGACACGTTCTCCACACGCTGCACAATCTGCGATAGCAACAACATAACGGGAGGCCAAATAAGTTTTCTGTACGTTCAACAGCAGCAGCAAAAGGTGAAAGTGTAGAATGCTGCTGGTGTCCAGTTACATAAATTGAGGTCAAACTCTAAAAACTATACATTTATTAAGATATACGTTACTGCATTAACTCAATGCCCTTAACTTTAAACAAACTATGTACATATATGTTTTTAATAGGGACATTAGTTTTAGTGGGGGCATTTGTGGCCTACTGGTTAGTGAGTTGGTAATCAGAGCTTGTAATCAGAAGGTTGCTAGTTTGA